>JBBPQZ010000390.1:0-16639 GCA_038092795.1 Boletus rubissimus
GATGCTGTTGTCCATTATACTATGGCCTTGACTCTCAATCCTTTCTCGGCAGACCTTTTCATCAAGCGAAGCGAAGCACGAGCTGGCAGTGAATCATGGGAAGCTGCGCTTGAGGATGCCAATGCGGTACGTGTATCCTGATGTTCACCAGAATAAATAGTCAATGCGATCCCAGGCGATCAAACTCGACCCGTTATCCCCACGTGGCTACGAAAGAATGCATGCTGCATTACTTGGCGCTCGCCGTTACGATGAAGCAATCGATGCGTATAACAATATGCTTCTGAAGCTCGAACAATCACCTGATCCTGCTACTCGAGGTAAATATATTCTGATTTCACATGAAAGCATTGTCTGAGGATTCCGCCTCTTGCAGAATTGCGTCACCACTATGTTAGCCCGTCGCGGACGAAGGCGTTTATTCACAGCTTTGCCGAACGGACTCAGCGGGACTCTCCGCTCGTGCTCATTAACACAGACACCGGTCGTCTTTGTGACAAGCACGACCGTATGCGTGAATTCGAAGCTGATCAAAAGTTCAAGGCGCTCGTTTCGTCCACGACAACTGTACTCGACGACTCTCATATCACGCAGACTGTTCAAGAATACTTCAGATATGGCACGTTCTCCCATACTTGGGAAGGAGTCGAACCGCTTTTCCCCGATGTCCTTCATGCATCAGTACACAAACTCGCAGCATCACCCACAGTCTTGAAACTGGTCATGTTCTGTGCGACGGTGCGGGAAGCTGGGTTGCACTGGGCGTGGTGTGACACGTGTTGTATCAACAAAGGGGATGGTTCGGTGCTCCAAGAATCACTGACCTTAATGTTCAAATGGTACCATGAATCATCCCTCACAGTCGTTCACCTCAAGGGTGTACTGTCTGATTCAGAGCTGGGTGCTCTCGAGAGGAGTATTTGGAATACCCGTGCATGGACATTGCAAGAGTTCTTTGCATCCAAGGTCATCCGTTTCTACACCGAAGATTGGAAACCCTACCTCCCTCAGGGGAATGTTTACAATCACAAGGATTCAGCTGCGATCATGGGCGAGATGGCGGCTGCAACTGGTGTTGATATACAAGCTCTACTCTCTCTTCGACCCGGATCGGAAAATGTGCGGCAGAAACTGTGTCTTGCCGCGAGACGCATCGCTACAAGACAAGAGGACATAGCTTACTCGCTCTTCGGGATATTTGATGTCTCTATCCCAATCACGTATGGCGAGGGGCAACAACGCGCTCTGGGTCGCCTCCTACAAGAGGTCTTGACTCGATCCGGGGATGTCACCATCTTAGCCTGGACAGGAAAGGCATCTGACTACAACAGCTGTCTTCCTGCGGAGCTCGGTGTATATCGCGAGCCAGTATCATTCTATGTACCATCGCCAATAGGAGATGGCCAGATGGACGCGTCGGTGGCAAAGCTACGGACATCCTCGGAATACCTCGACTCGGCTTTGAGATTATACGATCTAGTCGTCACGCGTCCATCGCCGCGTCTCTTCAGCCACCGCCTGAGCCTATCTTGCATCATGTTTCCGCTACGGAGTCAGTTGGTCTCAAGCAGTGGTTCTCCGCATGTTTATCGCGCTGTGACATCTGCACTCGGGAACGTTGAGATCAAGACGATGGAGGACTTATCTGGCCTAAATAATCTAGTGCTCGTGCATCCATGGCACAAGTGCCTCCTTGATCCTGCTTTCCCTTTTCAAGATCCGATTGTGAATGATGATACCGCACCGGCACCACTCACCCCGCTCGATGGGGACGGCAGGGATGGCAATTTCGATGCTCCGCTCACCGATACGCTCTCTCCCTCATCATCGCACACCATATCCCCTTCACATTATTCCTTACAACTCGACAAGTCCACCAGAGCATTGCGGCTTTTCGTATGCCTCAGACAGCCTTTCGGGGCGCTATTGCTTGCTCCTCTATCCCATAATGAATACAAACGTGTTGCATCTGATCATCCTATCGTCGTGCAACTACTTAATGACGTTTCACCTCGCTATCTCGCTCAGAAGATACAGACGCTAGATATCTTGTAGTTGCCGTGCTGTCTTGGGAGTTCGTCTGTGTGGTTTCTGGATCTCTTGCTCTTGCCATCTTGGACTCGACCATCCACGTTCCCGTATTTTGCATTGCTTTCTGTAGTATATATCATCCTGTTGTAGTACCCATCATATCATGGCAGTCTTGGACCGGCAACGAATCCATTGCGGCGCGATGACTCGAGCGCTAGTCTCACCCACGGCACCCAGGCTGTGTTGGGACTTACTGCCGCGTTCCAGCAACGCCGATGACTTGAAAAATCGCAGTTGGAACTTCATAATTGCATAACGATCAGATCATTATACACTCATACCTCTGACGCGGAACAAGTCGATAAATGCGTGGAGTTCACCTTCGAATGACGAAGATTCACTGTCGCCGTCACTGACAGCGATAACTTGCAAGCAACCCGCGATCTTGTCTGCTTCGCCCATGGTTCCCCGGATGCAATGATAATCGTGATTGGATCAACCACCACTGGCCAGCGATTGCCAGTCCCCTGCAGTACTGGTGTCCAAGGCATCACTTGACTCCCAAACGTCATCTGAACCACATAACTGTTACCTAGTAATAAGAATGACAATCAATCGATGAGACGCTCGTATTCTGCCAGTTTTTAGCCAAAGTCAAGGTTGGTGTATTCAAGAAAGCATGGCCTCTGATCGGCAGTACAGGTTACACGCCTGTTGTGGGACACAAAGAATATACAAACGGATGTAAGAAAGCTGCAGCGATCGATCTATGGCAGGTCTATAGGACAGTAGAGATAGGAAGCATCTAGTATCAATCTATGTGAATTCGTTCTCATAATAGTTGGAGAAACTTTCATCAACGTCGACCCCTTTCATGATGTCAGATCTAGAGATTACGCTGGGTAAGGATATCACCAGCCAGCCCTAACGCTACCTCCCGGGGAAGATCGCGTTTGTCTTCGAGATGCAGGGCCAACTCCCCCTTCTTCAACTTGAAAGTGCTTGACTGCCCTGGGAGGATCCGCACGTAACGCCCGACCTCGGCTCCCCATTCCAACAACTCTCTCGCCAGGTGAACAAACCAGCCTGTGGGTTCAGGGTTCCATGAGGGCCTGGGCAGATGCATCAAAAGCATCCTGTAAATCTCAGTCTGCTGTCTGGCGCAAATGTTATTCAAGCCACGAGTTACTGCGACGCAGGCGTGCGAAGTGCACTGTGGATTGGACAGCTTGAATAAAGCAGCGTTCTTGGTCCACCAGTTCTCCATCGGCTGTTGGTTCTCCATCCCAGTGAGGGTGAACATCACAGGAACTTTGTTCTGGCACAAGATGTCGCAGAACAAACGATGGTTGCGTTCCATGACACTGGTGATTTTGTCTCCTCAGATGCAGAAAATGAGAAGGCGGATACCACCGGTGCGCTGGAGCTTGGTGATCAGCTCGTGGGCTTTCTCGATGGCTGCAAGGTAGTCGTTTTTGCTCAAGCTCGCGTTGTTCACTCCAACTGTATCGAACAGACGGATGTCATGGCCGAGTCCCTGGCTATCGGTGAGAACGACGTCGTATGGGGTGGCTTCCATCGTGCAGCCCCTTGCGCCTGCAGATACGCTGGAAAGTGGCTGCTCAGCAATGAGGTTGATGATGGAACTCTTCCCCACCCCTTTCTCATCAATAACAAGCACGTTCGCTCGCTGAGCTGGAGAATTGTCTGACGTCGCCATTTCCTGGAAGATACCTCGGTCAGAAAATCGAGATAGAAGAACATGATGCTTACTACTATGTTTGTCTGTTCGGTTCGTGTCTAAACCACAACAACTTGGGACGGGGGGTTGGACATAACGAAGACAAGATCCCGCCGCATTTATAGAAAAGAGGGTCTACAATGACCTCCGCGGTGTACGGCTTAGGTCGAACTACCGAGGTGGACGCTGTGAACATGTAATACTCACCATCCAGCTTGGGTTGAACTGTGAATGCTATGGAACATTAGAAGTATTTTTTTTTTTACATTACCACCAACGTTTAGATTCTAGTGTTGATGATTGGGAGCTGATGTTCACCGCCACCAGTTGATCTCGTGGATCAAGCACCCGTGGCCCCACTGCCACGAAGCAGTGCTTCAAAGGAATCTAACTACTAACCAAACAAGAACATTAGAGAGGCCTGAGGCCTGAGAGGCGAACTTATTGGAGAACAATGCACTTACATGATCGTCGCCTAAGAGTCGACCTTATTCTGTATGTATGGATCAACGAGCCCGTGTGAACTTATCCACTCGATTGATATCATAGCGGGAGTTTTAGTACGCGTTACTCAACATTCATCGACTCTTTATTGACTGACCTCTTTTGACCAGTGGTCAAATCAACGTTGACAACACTAGTACTACGTTAGGATGGCTCGCTACTAACTACTACAGTCGCGGTCTTGAAGTGCTGACTAAGTTACTTCCGCTGCCCCTCTCGCGGGTCCCCACGCTACTAACGTCAGTGGTATATTTTAGAACCGAGTCCTGCCATAGCCCACTCGCCAGTTAATGCAATGACCAGTGCTACTTCGTGACCTTACCACGAGGTCCTTCTTCTAAACAGGATTCTTCTGTCCCAAAGCTTACCTGAAGGTACAGTGTAACGAGTGCTCACGAATGCAGCACGTTTAATAGCGATGTCCCTCCGTGAATGAACATGCCGAAACTTTCCGTACTCAAGGGACAACCCGTTCCTCCGAGTCATCTACCACAAGCAAGCGTGCCGTTAATTTAAATGCGGTACTGATCAGTAGATTAGGTCGAGACAAAATCCCATTTAACCTGAGACAACTTGAAAGTCTCAAACTAGTCTTCCTATGGTAATTTCTTTGATAAACACACCAACCAGAGCTCTCAAAGGGGCTTCAATTGGGCGATACTTTACTGATGGCCGGTCTAGGCACCGAAGAGTCATCCGGATTATAAGCGGTCAGCTTTGGGGGTAACAATGGCATCCAAGGATATTGAACCCACTAGTGTTCAGAAGGGTGTGGTTCCCTCACTAACGAATACTCAATGGTGTACCCTGTCACGCATTGGCAGCCAACAACTTAAGCTCAAACAAAGCCAAGGGAAGACGAGGAAGACACGTTTTCGGTTGGCAGAGGGTGGACTCTTTGTCTGAGCCATCTTGGTAATCAAAAACGTTGTAATCTTTGGAGAAATGGATGTGAGCAAGAGTTACTTCAGCGACCTTATTGCCGGTGAGATGATTTCCGAAACCTCTAGTATTGCTGTTGGATGCACCCCGGATTATAGACGTTACCCGTTGAAATTGCTCGATCAACGTTTCGCTATATGTATGGGATACCGCAGGTTAGACGAGGGTACAGAGACGTCAAATTACAATGGAGAAACACTTCAACCTCACCTTTGATGACCATTGAACGATCAGCAAGACATAGAAGGAAGGAGAAATGGCGAGGCTATGGAAAGTCTTGACCAATTTTGTTACTGGATAGCGAACAAAATGTAACTTACGTATGCAGCACAGGAGGTTCACACCGAGATGTTCGTAGCTTTCATCCAATTTTGATCACGGCAGAGTCGCGGGCCCTGTGCGACATAAGGAGCCGAGAGGAGCCGAATTGTATCAGAACAGTTAGACTTGGGTGGCGTAATCAATAGCTCCAACTTTGGGTCGTTGAAGTCAAAAGGGGTCCCGTCTTTGGCGCTATTTCATCGAAGTCACTGGATTAAAAACGGACGAGCTCCGTCATTGATACTATTTCCTGATCGGGGCTTCTGCTATCCTCGCAGATCGGAGATACTTACCAGTGGGATTACCTGTCGTTGCTACCCCTCCAGTGTGAGTTCAAAGCAGATGAGTGACGTTCAAGTTGCCTGCCATCAAAGACAATGATCAACTTTGGAAGATGATGGTGCGGATGGAGGGTACACCCTCCAAGGGATTCAGCCTCGAGGTTGGCGATATCGTTATCGTTGTAGACGCTCGTTCGATGTTTGGGCCGCAATCTAGTTTCGCTTCCTTCCACCACGGCTATCTGTCGGAGGAGACCTTCGTGAAAGGGTAGGCAGAACCCTGTCCCCTCGCATCCCACATGCTGCATCAATAGCAAATTCTCGCTCGAGATGAATATACACAGAACTGGGACGACAGGCGGAGGCGAACGAGATGGGAATAACACCATCGTCGAGGGCCCTGCAAGTAAATCCACCGATCTCATGCGAGACGCATACCATGACGACCCCTTTTCAAGATCGCCACGTCTCCTGAAGTGTAGATGTTGTAGACGCTCGAGGTGATACAAGGAAGACTGTTGGGGTCTTGGATAACTTTCCCTATGTTTCTTCGAAAGGGCGATTTAGCAACGGACTGACTCGGTGGAAGATGGGCGCGTCCATTCTCATGAAGCCGACGGAAAACGGTAATGGTATTATAGATATAGAGGTGATATTCGAAGATGGTGCTGATGAGATTTGGTAGCTTGTGTGGGTACAACGGTCCCCAGGAATAGGTTTCTGCGAGTAAATCTCGTCCACCTTTGTGTAGAGAGTGGAAGCTTGCGTCCGTGTGGATGTAACCGATGTCGAGACAGCCGGACGTTGACGTTTTTGGTTGACACAATGAGCTGAACACAGTAGACGAGGAAAAGGTTGAGTAGAAGAAGTAAAAAGGTAAAAAGGTAAAAGGTAGCGTCGGTAGGACAGCGCAGGTGGCACGCTGGTGATGAAACAAGGGATGATCGCTGGGTTCAACGCGGATTAGTATGGAGAAAACAAGAGGGTAACACTAGAAGCTAAGACTGGCCAATCGGTCCAGCGGATACGCAACACGGATCGATGATGCGTCTCGTGCTCTTGTTGTGGTCTGTGGATGGCCTTTGAGCGAGTTGTTAGCACGCAGGACAAACCTAGGTACGCGCTTGCGACTCACTAACGAGTAACGTGGAAAAATAATTGGAGTTTTTGCACTGGCATCTAGAAAACTGTGAGGGGAAGGAGCATGTACCAAACATTCGATAGCTATACCTCGATTCGCAAAAATGAACTCTTGTCTGAGATCCTTTGTGCTTGAGGCGTTCATCCGCTTCAATTCCTATCCGATTTTCGGTGTCCACAACCCAGACTGCCGAGGCACGAAGAATCTCGACCGTAGTCCTCTCTATCTGACCCGAGAACATGAGATGCGGCCAGCGGTGAATTCGCCAGCATACACACCGTCCTCAAAAACCATGCCTCTGGCAGCCCTTCCGGCCGGAGGAGCCTAGATGGATAGAATAACAACAGCTGAGCGACGTATGCGGTGGTAATAACGCCTCAGTACCATGGCTATCTGTCGAAGAAGACCCTCCTGAGAGGGTGAGCGAGACTCCGATCCTACCCGGTCCTGCCTGCGCATATCGCGTAAACGGCAGATTCGCACCAGTTGTGAAGAGAGTAGATAGACCTACAAATAAATGCGTCTGTTTTGCGCGACGACTTCTTGTTCTTGGACATCAGTCGACTGTACCGTCAAGTCGTCGATTCACCTGAGATGTACTATATGCTCAAGACGCCCGAGGAGGATAGGCGTAGTGATGGCGTTGGAGACGTCCACTTCACGCTCAAAAAGGGTGGAGGTGTTGTCTGAGCGGGAATGGGCAAGTGGATGGTGCAACGAAGACTATGTCCGAATGTTTGCGGAAAGCATCAAGCGTGCTCGTCGTCCGTCGCTGTCTGCCGGATTAGCGCATCGTGGGTGTGGCGATACGGACAAACCACGCAGAGGGGTCTCGGGATATCGTTGTCCGAGTCGGATGTCACGACACGAGGCACGGAAAGACCGGCGTCGTTCGCCAGCAAGACTCTTCAAAGCCGCTATGATAGAGACTGCAGAAATTCGCTAGAATGGTAAGCGTGTCGAGTTCGACGGAGTTCGTACTGCGTTTCGTCGCTGTCGTCCTCAACGAAAACTATTCTTTCGGCATAGATCAGCGTGGCTTCTACGTCCTCCAACGGAAATCCTTGCGAATAAGTGGACGGAATAACAGACCCGTGCTACCCGTTCCAACGTGGGTCCAAGTTAAGGTGACATTCCAACTATCTACTCCAGCACTGACCAACCTGTCGATGGAGGAAGGGAGGTACCTCGATAGCCTGGCGGGTATGGATGGTGCCGTTGAGCGTGGTCGCGGGAATCTCTCAGCGACGCAAGGATTGGAGAGGGATTTTTGTTGGCATACGAGGGCTCGAAGCACTGCAGGCGGTTGCGTTGTGGGACAAGGTACGGACTCGCTTACCATTGTGGTTGTGCTGTTGATGATATCTCACTTTCACACCTGGTTTCCCGTTTTCGTGTTCGACAACACACGTGTGTTTCAGCCGTTTCCATTTCTCATGCATGCTTTGTAAGTCGGAGCGAGGTGATGGTGCTTGCCTAATCTCAGGCGCAAGCGAGAGGGTTGTGTTCGGTGTCGCTCCAGTTTCAGTGCGTCCGCTCTCGTTTCCTTTTTTTACACATGAATGCCGCTGATGATGTCTAGGTCTGTCACACTGTAGTTCAACCTAGTATCCTATAGGGTGACCCCGACGCCCTATGGTGCTACTCTGCTGGGTGCACCAGCACACGGGAGTGGCAGGGTTCTTTTGCACGACACAGGGTGGGGGTAGCCAAATAGGTGATTGCTCATCCCGACAAGGAGGATCTGTGCGGGGTTCTTGTTCACGCTTGCGGGAAGGTGAGCTCACTCCTTTCACCCTTTGGACATGTCCATTTTGGAATTCTGCGCTCTTCCTAGCAATGTACTCTCTCAGACATACCACTTACGGGAGTGTAAATCCATGTCATGGAACAGCCAAATCCAAGGTGGTTTCTTCGCTTACAGTGATGTCTCGGTGCATTCATGCACGTTTGAAGCGACGTCGATCATGTCTTCCATCAATGTGATGCCGAATTCCGTGCTATTCAGTGCCATCTGTGTAAAGTCTGTGTGCAGTCAAGACAACATGCATGGTCTCGACTCTAGCGCTATAATCTGTGCAGGTGCGTATGATGTGGCACTTGGTACTGTCTACAACCTTGTGCCAAGTAACTCGAAGCAGTTCAGACTCATACTTTTTGTTTGCAGCTACACTGGTCTTTGTCGACGACATCCTCACAGATGATATACAGTCGATGGTTTCGAAGAATGGGAGAGCGAGGTATTTCAGTCTACTTGTGGTACGCAAGATTGCCCTGTAAATATGTTTCCTTATTCTTGCGTCTCATGCCTTTGGCGCTTATTCTTGCTCGGATCCCAGCTAGGTGACCTCGTTGCAAGCAGCCAACGTCTGTAAAACCTCCCTCCGCTGTCAAGGGTCCTCTATCACTTGCGCAGAGAACACGCTCGGTGGAGACGATTTCTACATTGTCGATTTGTGATGCGTTGGAAGATAGTATCATGAAGTTCAGAAGACAAGACACGTGCATAAGTAAAGTAGATATCCACGTCATCGTCTAAAGTACAGCCATCCTTTACTATCCCTCAACGGCTTGCCCCCGGTTTCGACCCAAAGTCCTCGCTCAAACCTTGCGAGTATTATCTCATCGCACTTCGAGTTGAATTCCCTCCGATTCATCCCCGTTCCCCTCCAAGTCCACGATCTGACCCTGCCCCGGGGCGGCGTCCGCGAATGTGATCACAGACATGGCCATGTTTTGACTGCTGATGGGCTGCGACAACACGCCGAATCCACTGTCAATCCCCTGACAGCAGCAACGGGAGTCACGGTCATACAGCTCTCGCACGCTGATGATGAACCTAGGCATCATGGGACATAAGGTTATACAAGAAAACATATTCAGGAAAAGGATCAAAGTGCTGTTTATTGTAGCGTTGATCCAAAACAAATCATTGAGATTAAAAAACACGTTCCTAGAAGTTCAAGGGAAAACATCGGAGTGGTTAGCTTTTGTGCGAGCATTTATGGGATGAATGGGAATGAAGGAGAGACGAAAAAGCAAAACATACACGAGAAAATAGATAATCCCATCTATCACAAGCTGTTGCATGTATCGGTTAAGCTGCCGCTGCTTGGTCGTTTTGTACATCCCAACCGACTGCTTCAGGGTTCGGATGACAGCGAGAACCAAAAGTGTAGTACCGAGAACTAATCGAGGGAGCATCTCATACATGCCAAGCAGGGATGGACTATTGTTCAGAGAGTAACTGCAAACCGAGACATCAGTGACTTGGAAAACTGTGACTGGAGATAAAGAGGATAGAAGATGAAGTACCCCCTGTGTGAGATTACAGTGACACATGTAGTTTAGGCTGAGACATACCTGAGACATGGGTATTGGGATTTGCATAGATACCTTGCAAAACAAAGGAAACAATAAACTGGAACATGTAAATGAAGAGGAGGGCCCAAAGGATCCTGTTGGATTGACCCCACATTGCATAAACCCGCAGGATCATCACCACTGTAGTTGAAATCATGATTGGGGAAAACGGAATCATGGGGTGTAGTAACTCACAATCAGCAGCATTAAGGAATATTAGGAATGCCCAGACATACACCAGAAGAGTTACAGCACCTTCAGAATCCGTGTTTCATACTGATATTGCAGAGGAGAGCAAATCAAATGCTTACACCTACAGAACCATTATCAGTACAGTGCGTAATCTGAATTTAGATGCATACATCTATCAGAAGAGGGTGATTATGTAATGACTAACGAGGTGAGGAGAAACTGACTGTGATCGGACCAGGGATAAATGTGCTACCACCTGTGAATGTATCTAATTAGCTTGGCTAGCCTCCAATTTAGATCTGAACATACTGAGACCACCAAATCTTGAACACAGATTCGTTGTTAGCTGTGTAATTTGACATGGATCACTGGAATCATAGACCTACATGGCCCAAGAAAGCCCGACATAGCGGACCTGCAGAACCATTAATTTGGAGCACGCACAATGGCGTTTCGCCTGAGCTTTGTACACACTAGAACAAAGATTGTAGAGACCCAGGTCCAGGGTCTGCACTGCGAGACAGTCAGGGGCCTAATTCTCGCTTGATATTTGTTGCTGCCTTACCCAAACGTAGTCTATCTTTAAATATCGTTAGCCTAGAAATAAAGATGTGGAGATCGAAATAGCATACCTCCCTCGAGAAGGTGAGGACTGCAATGGTAAGATCGCAAAGGTCATTTCAATTTGAGGAAATCGTATACAAGAACTCACAATAATCGTATACGACAGCAGTGACAATAACAACTGGGTTGGGCTATGAGATTAACCATTCACTGAAGGTATGGCGACCGTACGTGATAAATAGTCATTGATCTGGAGAAGCTCCAAAGCAGACTGTACATCGGTGGAGATGTCAGATACGAGAGAAACAGTCATGTCCGACTGTTTAACAACAAGCAAAGATCAACAGTCGACGAGAAGAGAGGGAGGTTGCCAGTGGTTCGGTCTTGGGGTCCGCTAGTAGTTATATCTTCTCGGCGCATCAACTATCTGCTTCAAGACTCAATTCGGAACAAAGAACGAGGTACGATAGGACAATTACGCGATACAGGACGGAGGCGGCTACGGAAGGCGATGCGAGAGGGTATTCATTAGCGCACAAAGAACAAAGTCGCCATGCACACAGCAAGGGATGTCTGGTCAAAAGATCAAATCGTGGTTTGTATTTAGGATCATGATCACCTCACCTTCCGTACCGGGCAAGAAGGCGTCAAGCTGTATCACCAGAGCAATTCCACATTAAGGTGAACGCCGCATTTCTACCGTGCGCTCCTTTCCCGCCCGTACTGAATCCGAGGCACAAGTGGAATCAAAGAGTATATCTTGGGAACCGCTCCTGGCGGCCAATATGTATCCACTTCCAAGCCATCATTTAAGCTGACCTCACCTTGAAGATCATGGTATTTTATCACCGTAGAATTCGTCTGGGGTGACACCCTCGTGTGATCCACGTCAATCTACCTGTAAATTTGGAGTGATGGTCGAGTCGTCAAGAATTTGGTGATGGTGAGAATCAGCAGTGCCTTCCCGCCAATATTTACCAAAGAACCCACCGTCAACTATGGCCACCTTGGGTTAGTGGGGGAGCTGCGGAAGTGACGTGGTGAACCACAGTTGCTTCTGCCAACAGTGATCTGAACAGTGCCAGTGATCATCAAGAAGTGTGTCATGGTGTTGAGTGGGCCAACATCATTTGACAATTGGGGTAATGTCACAACCTGTGGATGCTGTGCAATCATTGCGCATTTATGAGTAAAGTGGGCCGAGGGCCAGATATATATTGGAAGACACATCACCTCGTGCGGTAGTCGAGTCTGACGTGACCACTTCAAGGGTTCGTTCAGACATCGGTTCGATTCCCACCACAATGCCTGTTCTTCTGACTCGAAACATTCTGATTACTTTTCCCTCACCTTCCCCATGTCCAATTCGAAGGCGACCTCGATCTCCACCTCCTCTGGCAGTGAGACGGAGTCTTGAGTAACGTGTGAATGCAGGATCTGGTCCGAAGCCGAAGACGAAATGCGGCTTACTAATGATGCCAAGGTTCGACGTCCACCGGTTCCGCAATCACAGTTTATCCCTCCTGTTTGTCTTGCTCACTGCCTTCTCTCGATCGGATACATTGACTCGGCTACCCGGCCAAATCCGGTAGACGCCATGGGCGCCGTGCTAAATTCAGTCGAAGGTGGTGAGAATGACGTAGTGAAAGAAGAGAAAGGGAGAATGTATTCATACGGTTGTAAACACCCGCAAATGAGGTGGGATACGGAATCACCGCCAGGTTCTCCAATGGCATGTTAATGGAACATGAATCACGGCAGTGAAGCAATGAAGGCGGCAACAAATACTTCCGGGATATGCTTACTGGCACTTCCAGGTTCGCAGTATCGTCGATGCATCCTTCGATCCTGTGCAGTCCTGCGAATGTGCTTGAACCAAAGGGTGAGACGAAACATGCCAACGAACAGAGGAGATACTGCGTTTGGATGATGAGTCTACGTTCTTTTTTCTTAGAACAGGTAGATTAGTTGTACGTACATTGTTCCACTCCGAACATGAACCATATATGTAAAATTTTAATAATGGATACATTTGGGTCGCGTCCCGAAACGTCATACTCTCCCACCACGGAAGATGACGATAGACCAAGGCGGCGCGAGTGTTGGTGCGATGCAATGTATCAATTGCATATACAAAAAGGGATATTTGTCCTTGCGCATACAGTTACATGGGATGAACCTCGGTTGAAACAACGCCGGAAATCAACATGCGCAAAAACAAGGGTGAGCTTGGAAATGGGAGAGGCGAAAAATCCTACTCACACATCTGCTTCAATCCAATCCACCCCCATCCTGACACGATGAAATGCGGGAATGGATTGGCTGACGTAGATACCAGCGTAGAAGGCTGTGCCTCTGGCGGACCTCTCGGCTGAGGGACACCTAGTGGATAGACGAATAACAGCTGAGCGACGCTGGCGGAGATCAAGACCAATGGGTGTCTGTCGAGGATGGTCTACGTGAGAGGGTGAGCGAGATCCACCCCTACCACCTGCATGAATCGTGTAAATAGTGAATTCGCGCTGGTTGTGGAGAGAGCAACCTCGTCACAAAAGGACCCACAAACATGTCTATGGGTTTCGCACGACGACCGCTTGTTCTTGGAGTCAGTTGACGGTACCGTTATGTCGTCGATGGAGATGCTTGAGAAGCAGGTCTCCGATGAATTTTTCCACGCGGCCTATCTGAGAACGGACGGATTCGAGGGTGAGTACAGAGTTCGGTAAGGATAGACACTGACATGGCATTGGAAACGTCGCCTTCCCGCTCAAAGGGGTATACCGAGGGAGAATGAATGCTCATGGACGGTGGAGAGTATCAGGCGTTCTCGCCATCCATTGTTGATACTGGCATCGCTGTCAACGGGGGTTAGTATGTCGCGAGTGAGGCGATACGAGTGAAGCCCGCGGAGGGGTTTAGTGATGGAGGAACCAATATAAGGTGGCGTACCCTCGACCAAAATTCTTCCAAACATTCATAGCAGAGAAACTACAGAAATCCCCTCTGGATCATGCGGGAGACCAGGAGAATGCTTGCGAGCAATCTCAGTCTTGCTACGGTGTTGAGTTCGACGGAGTTTGAATTGGTGATACGTCCTGGATGAACATTGGTAGATGGAGTAAGCGGGTGAGGGCAGATGGGTGAGTGTAAGGGCCAGTGAGCGGGAGGTGCGCGGTGAGGGGTGAGGACGAGCGAGCATGTGCACGCGTGCAGACAATTGTTCTACATATGTACACGCGCTTGCACACCATTGGTGGGTGGGGAAAGCGGGTGAGGGAAGGACGAGCGAGCAAGTAAGCGCGCGCACGCACACAGATGAGAGTCGGTATCTGTGTACGTGCACGCGGCGGTGAGTGGGAAAAGCGAAGGGCGATGTGCGTATGCATGCGACAATCCGGGTAGGGACGAAGTAAGTGTGTAACGGTCTGAAGGAGGTGAGCGCGCATGGAATCCGCATTGCCCGCAGCGACTCCGAGGGCGGTTTGATCGGAAAGTAATTACTCCATGCTAATACTTAAGATAAGGTCTGAAGATGCCGGGATGGATGGAGTGACCTACCTCTGAGGTCACTATTACCTCCGAGAAGTGGTATCTAAGGTGGATGCGGCCAACGGAAATTCAAGGTAAGTCCCAGTGGGAGGCAGAGGGATGCTTCCCATCAACGAGGAAGGCGACAGAAAACATGTTATTCCGACCATCGATTTCGATCGATTCGGCTTCCTTTTCGTGACCGGGGCTGAAGGAGAGTGTTTTTTCATTCAACTCTTGGGTCCCCATCAGTATCCCGCTCTCAAATGTCTCACACGAGTACTCACCATTCGTTGACCAACTGCTTATGCTCGAAGACATACTCGGCGGGGTGTTGGAGCGATGGGAACAAGGATGCGTGGTCGTCCATCTTGCGGTACGTGCAACGCTGTTGTCGCCTGGCATACACGTGTCTTCATATTGATACGTCAGGGTCATCTCTGAGTGCTTATTCTCACCCCAGGGTATACCCAACTCACCCTCTTATTGTTGCCATTGCTAGCGGTAGTCCTTTTCCATCCATCGCCTCGTTGAGACGGAGTCACGGCTTATTAGGTGCAACAAATCCTCCACCAGGATCGTCCGTTTGACGGTGCGCATACTTTTCTCGAGCTCATGTTGTCGCACTCACAGTGGATCAGCATCAGCAAAGGTCGGGGAAGGCCATCCTTTCCATCGCGTTCCCCGCATGGAGGTGTCTTGGCTCAGGTACCGAAGATGGGACACATTGATCCGGTGATCGGATACAACACATGTAGATATCATACCGAATCGTGAGTATGTGGACGAGTTCGTGTTGCCTCGCAGCACCACTAATGGGTCCTTAAATCCATCCAGGATTGGGCCCACTAGGAGATTCACTCCATGGTTATCTGTATTTATGCGGGGGATTGGAGGACAGCGTCTCATTGATTCGAGCTATTATAAATCTAAAAAATGTCAAGGAAAGTACAGTTCATGTAAACAGACGAACACGACAATAAAAGTTTGTCAAATCTTGCCAGCTTACAGGTTACTACCTACAATGTTTGAGGCGATATCTATGGGGTCATGTCGGGAATTCCAATATTTTAGGTATATCCATCAGAGGGGACCGGCGATCCGGGAGAGTCGGTATAGACCACGGTCGAAGTGATCAATGTCGATATTTGATGCGATTCTACCGCAAATGCATTCAGTCTATCAACCACTCACTTGCTGATTCATTCGGGCCATCTCCCTGTCCAGCCATGGTCAGTGATAAAACATGGAACCACCATCGAGACTCTTTACACAAAAGTTCGAGAGGATGCATGGACGAGATACAAAGGCTGAATTCCAGTTGAAGGGAATCGGTAATGGGGTGACGAAGTTAGATGTGCGAAAGATGTCAGAATGACGTAGATGATGTACGGCGTGTGTCAAAGCGAGGAAGTAGAAAGAGAAAAATCCTAACATAAGGTACTTAGTAATAAAAGCCTGAAAAACTCAAGCATTCTCCATACGCTTGGCACAAATTTTACCAGCCGACTCTACCGCTTCCTCCCGGGAAAGATTGCATCTGTCTTCGAGATGCTGGGCCAACTCCCCCACCGTCAAGGCGCTTGGCTGCTCTGGGAGGTGCCGCCTGCTATCCCAGATCTTGCCTACCCATTTCAACAGCTCTCCAAACCAGCCAGTACGTCCAGGCTTCCATGATGAGGTCCTGGAGAGATGCGTCAGAAGCATCTCATGAATCACATCCTGTGAATCCTGATACTGGCCGGCGTAGTTACCATTCAAGCCACGAGTTGCTGTGACACAAGCGTGCAAAGTGCACAACTTGAAGAGATTGTACTGCTCGAGTAACGCAGTATTCTTGGTCCACCAGTTCTTCATCGGGTGTTCGTTCTCCATCCCAGTGACGACAAGTGCCACAGGAGCTTGGTTCCGGCTCAAGATGTTGCAGAACAAACGATAGTTGCTCTGCGTGACATCGGTGATTTTGTCTCCTCGGACGCAGAAAACGAGAAGGTGGATACCACCGGTGCGCTGGAGCTCGGTGATCAGCAC
>JBBPQZ010000391.1:0-16625 GCA_038092795.1 Boletus rubissimus
CATGGTATGACATCATTCGTTCTAGACCTGGTCATGTGAGGGTTACCATGGTCATGTGCACAGATCACATGATTGGAAAAGGAAAAAGTACAAGTCCAAAAAGTTTGAAAATGTTCATATTATAACATTCAATGTCTGACAAGGGAATTACTCAACCCTTCTTTGGAACGAAGTCCGGCTTGAGATCTATGGCATGATCCCAAGGCTTTCGTAATGGCATTCTGGTAGATTCTTGTTCTGAGAAGACTTCAAGGAACTCGTGATATACCTCAGGAATCTGTTCTTTTAGTCCTTCTTCTATTATATGTAAAAAGGAAGGGTCTGGTCCATAATAATTAGAAGCAGGAGGGCCGGTGTCCATAATTTTGCAATACTGAGTGCAGTGCAGAAATAAAATAGTCTTCTGCACCCAGTCGACCTTGGGGTTATGGCAGAAAAGCCAATCATACCCAATGATCATGCAATGTGTACCAAGTTTAGATATATAAGCGTCTATAGTTTCATAATGTCCAGCAATTTCCACGATCAGGGTTACCGCATGTTGGATTTGGCCAATAGTGCCTTCTGATCCATCAGCATTATGTATCGTAATCAGGTTATTGAGAGCAAAGAAAGGAATTCCATGATGAAGAATGTAATCATGATTAATGAAAGTGTGGGTAGCACCAGAGTCCAAGAGAGCTTTGAACCAGTGACATTCCCATTGACCATCCCTTTGGCAACGTATGACAGTCTCAAGCGAGAACTCTCCGCCAAATGACAATGTTGTTGCGTGATGTTGGGAGGTCATAACACATGAGAGGGGTTTATAAATAGAACTAATTTTTTGTTGTTTTTGGAGAGAATTAAGCACACTATTATTTAATTCCGGTGCCATGCTCAATTGAGATGCTCTCACAGAAGAAACAGACAAACTACATAATACAGAAGAAAGATCAGAAATAGGAAAATTGGAATCTATACAAAACATAAAAGAAGAAGAAGAATAATGTTCAGGCACAGAGGAACCCTCTACTCCTATGTGCTGTGTCCTTTTAAAGCCTCAGCTGCGTGTTGCTTAGCCTTGACTTCAAACTTGTCATGGTAATATGCCTTGGCTTCCTCCGAGACAAAATGCTGTGCAGCTATTGCTACTACCAGTGCTGGAACTGGGGGAATGGGGACGGGACAGGAGATGACTTGTTGTGCCACTTGCACCTGGGAATACTCAGGGACAGGTATGTAAGCACTGTTACAACTTTTCCTTTTCTTCGTACTTCTCTTTTGCTTATGCTCCATCCATGTACTACCATCGGTGCTAGGACCTCTTATTCAGAGAATCCTAGCACATCCCACAGATTATATTCCTTTTCTCCGCCACTGGCTTCTCCAGTTGCCTCCATATCCGTGGCATATCCTCTTACCATATTTGTCTCGTTGATTCTCCCGCGATATGTCGGCCGCGTGTTCTGATCTTCATCATCACGCGTCCTTCCTTTTCGGACTTCTTCTCATTCCGTGATGCGTCTTCTTTTGATCCGTAACACGTCACCCTTTCTTTCTTAGTTTTCCTTGCATTTCTTACTTAGGTCTGTGCGCGAGGAGACTGCGTATATAAACGACTCGAGTATCACCTAGATCGCTAGTTTAGACCTCCTTCGAGCTACCTTGTATCTCGTTGCCGCTAGCAATCTATTTGCTTCTCTCGTCTTACTCATCCCATGATTAGGAAACCCCTAGATCGCTTCCTTGATCGACTTGTCTCTTTGACTCGTCGATACCTTGTCCACCGTTGGAGGAATCCCCACAACGGAAGTACTGCGCGTCGGCCCTCAACCCGACTACCCTTGATCGGTTCGCCCTTGGCTTACTGATATCTTCGAGGAATCCCCTTGACTCTTGCTAACGGAGGAAACCCCACATTAGAACCACCACGTCGTCGGGCTTCAACCCGACTCCTCGTCATCAAAGGCCCTTGCGATTACTCCTACCCCGGGTAGTCGTAACAAGCATCTTGGTCATAATTCCAAATGACCTGCTGACGTTGTTGGGGAGGATGGGGCAGACAACAATAAGGGTTCTTGGGGCAATCAGGTTTGATATGCCCAGGGAGATTACACAGAAAACAAGTTCTTGTGTCTTGCCTTGTGGGTGCAGCCTGCTACATGCCTATCTCCATGGGGGCACCGCGGCCTAGCTGAACTTCTGTTGCCGTAAATTGTGGATGTTGAAGGGGGGGAGGTTGAGAAGTGTTATAATATGAACATTTTCAAACCTTTTCAGACTTGTATCTTTCTTTTCTCAGTCATGTGATCTGTGCACGTGACCATGGTAACCCTCACATGACCAGGTCTAGAACTAATGTCGTCATACCATGAGGTGACCTCACTCTTTTAATTTCCGCTCTTCTCACACAGCCCCTTTTCATTTCCGTTATCTCTCTCTCATGACCGTGGAATCACTTAGTCTATTTATGGTAACCCATCTCACACATAGCATGGTCTGTGCGTGCGCCTGTATAGTATATAAAGTAGCACTCTGTGACTGGTATCCCCAGTCTAATCCATTTTGTTCACCACACTAGTCATTGCCTTGGCCATCTTGTCATTGTAGACTGTGTTGAGCAGAGAAGATCCCCATACCCTCATCTTTGAGCCAGGAATCATGTATTCTGCGAAGCATCGTCTGAGCCTTGTGGTTTGATTAGTTGTTCGCAATAAAGTCATAACACTTGGATTAGACTACTATACACAATGCTCCCAGAGCTAAGGAAACTAGAGGTACTACCACTTGACGGTAGCAAGACCAGCACTTGCCCCACGCTATTTATATATGGTCGTCCGCCGTACAAATAAGGATAACATTGCTACCAGGCATAGTACACTAGCCTCTATTGTTAGCTGAGTGCCTAGCTGTCCATGTTGGTACTATGCTGGTGTACCCAGGTTCGCGTGATCACCTGTAACATCATGTCTAACGCAGATAGTATTTCCGTATGCCATAGCCAGGTGGATCCGATCTTCCCCACGCCTCTTTGTTTCATATTTTCGTTTTGGATTCTACTATAGGTCGCTGCAGCCACCTTCATCATTGTATTCGGAGAAGACAATATTACCTCTGATCCAAGAAATACTTTTTTAGGCAGCAAGTTTGTAGGTTGCCTAGAGTGTGGTTGGAATAGTTCACACAGTAAGTGACCAAAAGAAGATTTTCAAGATTCCTTCCCAATTCTGTATTCACAAGGTCTATTGGCCTTTCCACAATAAACAATGCACTGAACACCACTCCTTTTCCTTTGAATACTTCGGTGTTGAACACTTCTGCTCTTACCTCTGCCCTACCTGCTACCTTCAACCCGTAAACAAATATGTCAACGTCAGTGGACTTAGATGATCTCATTGCAAGACTCTCCACCCTAAACGTAAACCAGGAGAAAAACAATGTAACAAAAAAGATAGCCAATCCTGAGAAATGGGACAGTGATTGCTTCACCTTTCGCCTTTGGTGGGTGAAGTTACATTTATGGGTGGATGTACAAATGTGGAAATCAGACAAGCTGAGATGTATCACTGTCCTTTCACATTTCGAGAAAAAGGCGGATGGCTTCACCCAGCTTACGCTGGAAAAGTATCTCGACGATGAGGAAACAGAGGTTAAAAATGGCCAGGATGTCATTATCAGCACAAAAAGAGATTCAGCTTGGCCAAGTTGGTCCAAACTCCAAAAAGAGATAAAAGATTATTTCCAAATCGATGTACTCTCTCATGAGTTGCTTCAGAAGTTAGAAGGTCTCCGACAAAATGGCCACCTGATTGACCTCTTCCTCCAACGTTTTGAGGTTCTATAGAATGAGGCAAACATCAAGGACTATCACACTATCACACTCCTCAAAAAGGCAGTAGACTATCGCATCTATAAATGGGTTCGAATGAATCATCCGGGATTAGAATTTGGTATCAACAAGCTCAAAGAAAACTATAGAGCCATCGAAAGAGCTTACGAGCAAATGGTGATAGAACGTGGTCCTCCTGCTAATTCCTGTTTCGTCCCACGGTCTCAGGGTCGATATCAATATCCGCCTCCTTCCCAGCCTTCTCCCCCCTCAAGATCCACAATTTACGGCAACTGGGATTCAGCTGGGCTGCAGTGCCCCCATGGAGATAGGAGTGCAGCAAGCTGCACCCACAAGGCCAGACACTCAAACTTGTTTCTTGTGTAATCTCCCTGGGCATATCAAGCCCGATTGCCCCAAAAACCCATATCGTCGTCTGCCCCATCCTCCTCAATAGTGTTAGCAGGTCGTTTGGGATTACGACCAGGGAACTTACATACCTATCCCTGAATATTCCCAGGCGCAAGTGGCACAACAAGTCATCTCCCATCCCGTCCCCATTCCCCCAGTTCCGGCACTGGTAGTAGCAACGGCTGCACAGCATTTTATCTCGGAAGAAGCCGAGGCATATTATTGTGACAAATTTGAAGTTGAGGCTAAGCAATGCACAGCTGAGGCTTTAAAAGGACACAGCATATAGGAGTAGAGGGTTCCTCTGTACCTGGACCTATTTCTTCTTCTGCTTCTTTTATGTCTTGTACAGATTCCGATTTTCCTATTTCTGACCTTTCTTCTGTATTACATAGTTTGTCTGTTTCCTCCATGAGAGCATCTCAATTGAGCGTGGCACTGGAGTTAAATAATAGTGTGCTTAATTCTCTCCAAAAACAACAAAAAATTAGTTCTATTTATAAACCCCTCTCATGTGTTATGACCTCCCAACATCGCGCAACAACATTGTCATTTGGCGGAGAGTTCTCGCTTGAGACTGTCATACGTTGCCAAAGGGATGGTCAATGGGAATGTCACTGGTTCAAAGCTCTCTTGGACTCTGGTGCTATCCACACTTTCATTGATCAAGACTATGTTTTACATCATGGAATTCCTTTCTTTACTCTCGATAACCTGATTAAGATACATAACGCTGATGGATCAGAAGGTGCTATTGGCCAAATCCAACATGTAGTAACCCTGATCGTGGAAATTGCTGGACATTACAAAACTATAGATGCTTATATATCTAAACTTGGTACACATCGCATGATCATCAGGTATGACTGGCTTTTCTGCAATAATCCCGAGGTCGACTGGATGCAGAAGTCTATTTCCTTTCCACGCTACACTTAGTATTGCAAAATTATGGAATCCGGTCCAATTGCTTCTAATTATTATGAACCAAGTCCTTCCTTTTTACATACCATAGAAGAAGGGCTAAAAGAACAGGTTCCTGAGGTCTATCATGAGTTCCTGGAAGTCTTCTCAGAACAAGAATCTACTAGAATGCCGTTACGAAAGCCTTGGAATCATGCTGTAGATCTCAAGCCAGACTTCATTCCAAAGAAGGGTTGAGTAATTTCCTTGTTAGACATTGAAATGGATGAAGTTTGCGCATTCATTGACAAGGAGCTCAAAAAAGGATATATTGCTCCTTTCAAATCGCCTCAAACCTCCCCTGTATTCTTTATTCCAAAAAAGGACAGTGGAAAAAGAATGGTCATCGATTATCGTTACCTCAATGAGGGTACCATCAAGAACTTCTATCTGCTTCCTTTGATCCCGCAACTTATCGATCAGCTGAAAAATGCTGACATGTTCACGGCCCTTGACTTACGTTGGGGCTATAACAATGTGCAGATCAAGGAAGGCAATGAATGGAAAGGTGCCTTCATTACTCCAATTGGAGCATACAAACCTATGGTAATGTATTTCGGAATAACTAATTCTCCTCCTACCTTCCAGCAAATGATGAATGATATATTTAACAACATGTATATGGTAGTAATTATTTATATTGACGACTGCATGATATTTACGTCAAAGAAGACTCAGGAAGAACATGAGGAGGTTGTAAAAGAGGTCCTACGTTGTTTACACAATAATGACCTTTACATTAAACCCTTCAAGTGTCACTTCTCGAAGGACAAAGTAGACTTTCTCAGTATGGTCATATCTAAAAAGAGGGTGGAAATGCAGGAAAAGAAGGTGGCTGGAGTCATGGAATGGCCAGTTCCCACCAGATTAAAACAACTCCAAGGATTCCTCAGACTTTGTAATTATTATAGGCATTTCATTTCAGGCTTTGCTGAGATTGCATGCCCCTTGAACGATCTTACCAAGAAAGATGTTCCGTTCACATGGGGTCCCAATCAACAAACAGCATTCGATGCCCTCAAAAAGAAGTTCACTACCGCCCCGCTTCTTGCTTATCCTAATTGAAATCAAGAAGTACAAGTCGAAACTGACGCCTTGGATATTGCCATGGGAGCTGTGCTCTCAACTTTATGCAATGATGGTAACTGGCGACCTATCGCCTTTATTTCACATTTTTTTGATAGTGCAGAACGCAACTATCCTATTTATGATAAAGAATTACTTGCAGTCATTCAGGCACTGGAAAAGTGGCACCACTATCTTATTGGCTGTGAAAGGTTTGAAATCTAGACCGATTACAAAAACCTGGAGTATTGGAAAAAACTGCAAACTCTTAGTGGTTGGCAGGCTCATTGGCATACTGTGCTTCAGGAATTTAATTATGTTTTCATTTACAAACCAGGTTCTTCAAATGGCCGGGCTGATGTGCTATCTCGTCGTCCAGACCATGGTGAGGCAGTGCAGGATCATAACGCCAATATCATGGTCCTGCCTCCTGTTGTTTTTATTAATTCAGTTTCTCTATCTTTGGACTTTCTTTCGAAGTTGGAATTGGAGTCTGCTTCTCTTGGAGTGGATGCCGTGAATGACTTCCTTTTCGATGCCTCTATGAATATTTTCAAAAATAACAAAAACAAAGTTTTTGTACCTCCTTCTTTACGTACTCATCTTCTCACTCTTTGTCATGACTCTCCTATCGCCAGACACGGAGGACATTCTAAAACTATTCACACTCTTACTCGTTATTTTTCGTGGCCTGGTGTCACAAAAGACGTTAAAACCTATGTAGACAGCTGCCAAGTGTGTGCCCTCACGAAGGAAAAGTCAAAAGCACTGGCAGGAAAACTCCTTCCTTTGCCTGTGGCTAAAAAGCCATGGGAAGATCTCTCAGTTGATTTCATTACAGGATTACCTGAATCACATTCTTTTATGGCTATTTGCGTGGTAGTGGATCACTTCTCTAAAGAAGTTGTGTTCATTCCCACTTATGATACATGTTCTTCTTTGGACTTAGCAAAATTATTTAGAGATCATGTTTGGTGCATATATGGACTCCCTTCTATGCTAGTTTCCGATTGTGGTCCTCAATTCGTGTCTGCTTTTATCAAGGACTTATGTAAACTCCTCGGTATCTCCCAAAAGATTTCCACGGCCTATTATCCACAAACTGATGGCCAAACGAAGCGCATTAATCGAGATCTTGAACAATATCTCCATGTTTACATTGGAAAGAAGCAACATGAATGGGCTGACTGGCTCAAAATGGCCCAATTCTCCCACAATAATACCATTACCACCGCCACTGGCTCTATTCCTTTCAACATCACATGTAATTATGCCCCTCACATGGGCTTTAAAGGGAGATTAGCTGGTTTCATAGGAGAAATGGGTCGTTCCCACAAGAAGATAGAGAAAACACTTGAAAACACTTGAGACAGGATGATCGCTTCAGCAGAAAAAAGTCCTTCCAAAGCCCCAGAGTATTCTATTGGCCAACAGGTTTGGCTTTCCACAGATAAATTAAAACTTCCTTATATGGCAAAGAAATTAACCCAAAAATGGATTGGATCCTATGTCATCACCGTGGTCCTTCCTAACACCATCACACTTAAACTTCCCAATGCCGTTCGCATTCATCCCACGGTTAACATCTCTCGCATAAAACCTTATCGGGAAACCTTACCAGGACAACCTAAAGTCCAACCCGATGTGATTGAAATAGACCAGGAAGGGGAAGAACAATTCAAGGTGGACTACATAGCCTCTTTGCGTTTGAAAAATAGAAAGTTGGAATATTTGGTGCATTGAAAGGAATATGATGAAACCGATCATACATGGGAATCTGCAGATATCATCAACACTGCTCCTTTGGCAGTTGCCAATTTCCACAAATCTAATCCCTCCGCTCCTCATAAACTCCATGGACTCACGGCTTCTTCCTTTGCTTCTCTCTTCTCTCCTTTTGAGAATTTTACAGTCACTGAACCAACCACAACTCGCCTGGAATTCAAGTCATAAAAAGGGGGTAGTTGTTATAATATGAACATTTTCAAAACTTTTCGGACTTGTACTCTTTTCTTTTCCAGTCATGTGATCTGTGCATGTGACCGTGGTAACCCTCACATGACTAGGTCTAGAGCTGATGATGTCATAACATGAGGTAACTGCGCCTTTTTAATTTCCGCTCTTCTCACACAGCCCCTTTAATTTCCGTTATCTCTCTCTCACAATTGTGAGACCACTTAGTCTATTTATGGTAATCTGTCCCATGCATAGCATGGTCTATGCGCACATCTGTAACATATATAAAGTAGTACTTTGCGACTGGAATTCCCAGTCTAATCCATTTTGTTTACCACTATAGTCATTGCCTTGGTCTTCTGGCCATTGTAGACTGTGTTGAGCGGAGAAGACCCCCATACCCTCATCTTCTTGAGCCAGGAATTGTGTATCCTGCAAGCATTGTCCGAGCCTTGTGGAAGTGATCAGATGTTTCAGTGATAGGTCATAACACTTGGATTAGACTGCATACACAACGCTCGGGTCCTAGAGCTAAGGGAACAAGAGGCATTACCACTTGACAGTAATGAGACCAACACTCGCCCCACGTTGTTCATATATGGTCGTCCGCCGTACAAATAAGGATAATGTTGCTACCGGGCATAGAGCACTAGCCCCCGTCATCAGCTGAGTGCCTAGCTGTCTGTGTTGGTACTATACTGGTGTACCCAGGTTCACGTGATCACCTGTGATGTCACGTCTAACGCGGATAGTATTTCTGTATGCCGTAGTCAGGCGGATCCGGTCTCCCCCATGCCTCTCTTCTATTACGTATTCTGTTTTGGATTATAGTTTAGGTCGCTGCGGCCACCTCCATCGTTGTATTCAGAGAAGACATTATTACCTCCGATCAAAGAAGTATTTCCTTAGGCAGCAAGTTTGTAGGTTGCTCAAAGTGTGGTTGGAAAAGTCTGCACAGTAAGCAACTGAAAGAAGACGTTTTCAAGATTCCTTCCCAATCCCGCACCCACAAGGTCTATTGGCCTTCTCACGATAAACAAAGAACCGAGCGCCACTCTTTCTCCTTCGAGTGGTATGGTGATGAACACTTCCGATCTTACCTCTGCCCTACCCACTATCTCCATCCCATAATCAAATATGTCGAACTTGGTGGACTTAGACGATCTTGTCGCAAGGCTGTCCACCCTAAACATAAACCAAGAAAAGAACAACATGACCAAGAAGATCGCTGACCCCGATAAATGGGATGGCAACAGATCCACCTTCCGTCTCTGGTGGGTCAAGTTACGTCTTTGGATAGATGCCCAAACGTGGAAGTCAGACAAGCTGAGATGTATCGCTGTCCTTTCACGGTTCGAAAAGAAGGCGGATGGCTTCACCCAGCTCACGCTGGAAAAGTATCTCGACAATAAGGAAACAGAGGTCAAGAATAGCCAAGATGTTGTTATCAGCATAAAAGGAGACTCGGCTTGGCCAAGTTGGTCCAAGCTCCAAAAGGAGATAAAAGATTATTTCTGTTACGACTACCCGGGGTAGGAGTAATCGCAAGGGGCCTTCGATGACAAGGAGTCAGATTGAGAGCCGACGACACAGTAGTTCTGACGTGGGGATTCCTCCATCAGCAAGGGTCGAGGGGATTCCTCGAAGATATCAGTAAGCAGGGAGCGAACCGATCAAGGGGTCGGGTTGGGATCCGACGACACAGTCTCCTCATTGTGGGGATTCCTCCAACAATGATGTCAAGGATACTGGCGAACTGAGAGTAAGCCAGTCAAGAAAGCGATCTAGGGGTTTCCTAATCACGGGACGAGTAAGACGAGAGAAGCAAGTAGACTGCTAGGCGACGAGATACAAGGTAGCTCAAAGGAGGTCTAATGCTAAGGATCTAGGTGGTACTCGAGGTAAGAAACGAGGGTCGCGACCTCTAGCTAACAGAGGCTGTAGACAGGTCGGAGAGGCCATTAGCTAGCTAGTAACTGACCGGAGTTGTAGACAGTTTAAGGTCATGTACACAGACCTAAGTAAGAAATGCGAGGAAGACTATAATAGAAAGGGTTATGCGTTACGGATCAAAAGAAGACACATAACGGAATGGAAGAAAACCCGAAAAGGAAGGACGTGTAATGATGAAGAGCAGAACATGCAGCCGACGCATCGCAGGAAAATCAACGAGACAAATAAGGTAAGAGGATACGCCACGGGTACGGAGGCAGTCGAAGAAGCCCGAGGCAAAGAAAAGGAATAAAGTCTATGGGCCATGCTAGGATTCGTCAGATAAGCGGTCCTAGAACGGATGGTAGTACATGGATTGAGCAGAGGTGAAAGAGAAGTACAAAGAAAAGAAAGAGTTGTAACAATTTCCGGATTGACGTACTCTCCCACGAGTTGCTTCAGAAGTTAGAAGCTCTCCGACAAAATGGCCACCCTATCAACCTCTTTCTTCAGCATTTTGAGGTTCTTCAGAACGAGGCAAACATTGAGGACTACCATGGGATAACACTCCTCAAAAAGGCGGTTGACTACCACATCTATGAATGGGTTCGAATGAATCACCCAGGATTAGAGTTCGGCATCGACGAGCTCAAAGAAAATTACAGAGCCATTGGAAGGGCATACAAACAAATGGCAATAGAGCGTGGTCCACCCTCTAATTCCTGTTTCGTCCCATGGTCTCAGGGCCGTTATCAATATCTGCCTCCATCTCAGCCTCCCCTCCCTCAACGTCCGCAATTTACGGCAGTAGGAACTCAGTCGGGCCGTGGTGCCCCCATGGAGATAAGCGTGCAGCAAGCTGCACCAACAAGGCCTGACATGAGAACTTGCTTCTTGTGTAATCTTCCTGGGCACATTAAGCCCAATTGCCCAAAGAACCCCTATCGTCGTCCGTCCCGTCCTCCTCAACAGCATCAGCAGGTCGTATGGGATTATGACCAGGGTATTTACGTCCCTGTCCCTGAATATTCTCAAGTGCATGTGGCACAACAATCCATCTCTCATCCTCTCCCCATTCCCCCGGTTACGGCACTGGTAGTAGCAACGGCTGCACAACACTTTGTCTCGGAAGAAGCCAAGGCATATTATAGGGACAAGTTTGAAGTCAAAGCCAAGCAGCATGCGGCCGAGGCTTTAAAAGGATACAGCACGTAGGAGTAGAGGGTTCCTCTGTACACGGACCTAATTCTTCTTTTTCATCTTCTTTTACGTCTTGTACTGAGTCTGATTTTCCCATTTCCGATTTATCTTCTGTATTATGTAGTTTGTTCATTTCTTCCATGAGAGCGTCTCAATTGAGCGTGGCACCAGAATTAAATAATAGTGTGCTTAATTCTCTTCAAAAACAACAAAAAATTAATTCTATTTATAAACCCCTCTTGTGTGTCATGACTTCCCAGCATCGTGCAATGACATTGTCATTTGGCAGAGAGTTCTCACTTGAGACTGTCATATGTTGCCAACTGGATGGTCAATGGGAATGTCACCAGTTCAAAGCTCTCTTGGACTCTGGTGCTACCCATACATTCATTGATCAGGACTACGTTATTCGTCACGGCATTCCTTTCTTTACCCTCGATAACCTGATTAAGATACATAATGCTGATGGATCAGAAGGTGCTATTAGCCAAATCCAGCATGCGGTAACCCTAATCGTGGAAATCGCTGGGCATTTCGAAACAATAGACACTTATATATCTAAATTAAGTACACATCGCATGATCATCAGGTATGACTGGCTTTTCCGCCATAACCCTGAGGTCAACTGGGTGCAAAAAACTATTTCATTTCCGTGCTGCACTCAGTATTGCAAAATTATGGGTACTGGACCTCCTGCTTCTAATTATTTTGAGCCTAGTCCTTTGTTTTTACATACTATAGAAGAAGGACTCAAAGATCAAGTCCCCGAGGTGTACCACGAGTTCCTTGAAGTTTTCTTGGAACAGGAGTCAACAAGAATGCTGTTATGGAAGCCTTGGGATCATGCTGTAGATCTCAAGCTAGACTTCGTTTCGAAGAAGGGTTGAGTAATTCCCCTGTTGGACATTTAAATGGATGAAGTTTGCACATTTATCGCTAAGGAGCTCAAAAAAGGCTACATTGCCCCTTCCAAATCGCCTCAAATGTCTCTAGTTTTCTTTATTCCCAAAAAGGATGGTGGAAAGAGGATGGTTATCGATTATTGTTACCTCAATGAGGGTACCATCAAGAATTCCTATCCGCTTCCTTTGATTCCACAACTCATTGATTGGCTGAAAAACGCTGACATGTTTATGGCCCTTGACTTACGTTGGGGTTACAACAATGTGCGGATCAAGGAAGGCGATGAATGGAAGGGTGCCTTCATTACTCCTATCGGTGCATACGAACCCACGGTAATGTATTTCGGTATGACTAATTCTCCTCCCACTTTTCAACAAATGATGAATGACATATTTAACAACATGTACATGGTAGTAATTATTTATATCGATGGCTGTATGATATTTACATCGAAGAAGACTCGAGAAGAGCACAAGGAGGTTGTAAAAGAGGTCTTACGTCGCTTATGCGATAATGACCTTTACATAAAACCCTCCAAGTGTCACTTCTCGAAGGACAAAGTGGACTTTCTCGGAATGGTCGTATCTAAAAAGGAGGTGGAAATGCAGGAAAAGAAAGTTGCTGGAGTCATGGATTGGCCAGTTCCTACTCGGTTGAAACAGCTCCAAGGATTCCTAGGACTTTGTAATTATTATAGGCGTTTCATTTTGGGCTTTGCCAAGATTGCACACCCCTTAAACGATCTTACCAAGAAAGACGTTCTGTTCACATGGAATTCCGATCAACAAGTGGTGTTCAAAGCCCTCAAAAAGAAATTCACCACAGCTCCACTTCTTGCTTATCCTAATCGGGATCAAGAAGTTCGGGTTGAAACGGACGCCTCGGATATCGCTACCAGAGCTGTGCTCTTGACCTTATGTAATGATGATAACTGGCGTCCTATCACCTTTATCTCCCACTCCTTTGATAGCGCAGAGTGCAATTACCCTATTTATGATAAAGAATTACTTGCAATTATTCGGGCGCTGGAAAAGTGGTGCCACTATCTTATTGGTCATGAAAGATTCGAGATCTGGACCGATTACAAAAACCTGGAGTATTGGAAAAAGCCGCAAACGCTTAGCAGTTGGCAGGCTCATTGGCATGCCATACTTCAGGAATTCAATTATCTATTTGTGTATAAACTGGGTTCTTCCAATGGTTGGGCTGATGCACTCTCTCATCGCCCAGACCATGGTAAGGCTGTGCAGGATTATAGTGCCAATATCACAGTCCTACCTCCCGCCGTTTTCATTAATTTGGTTTCTCTTTCTTTGGACTTTCTTTCAGAGTTAGAATCGGAGTCTGCTTCTCTTGGGGTGGATGCTGTAAATGATTTCCTTTTCGATGCTTCTATGAACATTTTCAAAAATGACAACAACAAAGTTTTCGTATCTCCTTCATTACGTACTTGTCTTCTCACTTTATGCCACAATTCTCCTATCGCCGGTTGTTATGAACTATCGCCGAAGCGTCTGATCACTTCCACAAGGCTCAGACGATGCTTGCAGAGTACACAACTCCTGGCTCAATGAAGAGGGTATGTGGGTCCTTTCTGAACAACACAGTCTACAATGGCCAGATGACCAAGGCAATGACTACCGTGGTAAACAAAGTGGATTAGACTGGGGATACCAGTCGCAGAGTACTACCTTATATACTGTACAGGCGCGCGCACAGACCATGCTATGCGTGGGATGAACTACCATAAATAGACTAAGTGGTCTCACGACTGTGGGAGCGAGATAATGGAGATTAAAAGGGCTGTGTGAGAAGAGCAGAAATTAAAAGGATGAGGTCACCTCATGGTATGATGTCATTGGCTCTAGACCTAGTCATGTGAGGGTTACCATGGTCACATGCACAGATCACGTGACTGGAAAAGAAAATGATACAAGTTCGAAATGTTTGAAAATGTTTATATTATAACACCAGTCATGGTGGACATTCTAAAACTATTCATACTCTTACTCAATATTTCTCGTGGCCTGGTGTCACCAAAGATGTTATGTTAAAACTTATGTAGACAGCTGCCAAGTGTGCACCCTCACGAAGGAAAAGTCAAAAGCACTGGCAGGAAAACTTCTCCCTCTACCTGTGGCCAAAAAACCATGGGAAAATCTTTCAGTTGATTTCATCACAGGTCTACCTGAATCACATTCATTTATGGCTATTTGCATGGTTGTGGATCGCTTCTCCAAAGAAGTTGTATTCATTTCCACTTACGATACATGTTTTTCTTTGGACTTAGCAAAATTATTTAGAGATCATGTTTGGTCCACACATGGACTCCCTTCTATGCTCATTTCCAATCGTGGTCCCCAATTCGTGTCTGCTTTTACCAAGGATCTATGCAAACTCCTTGGTATCTCTCAGAAGATTTCCATGGCCTATTATCTGCAAACCGATGGCCAAACTGAGTGCGTTAATTGAGATCTCGAGCAATATCTCTGTGCTTACGTTGGAAAGAAGCAACATGAATGGGCGGACTGGCTCAAAATGGCCCAATTCTCTCACAATAATACTGTCACTACTGCCACCTGTTATAATATGAACATTTTCAAACTTTTTCGAACTTGTACTTTTCACTTTTCCAGTCATGTGATCTGTGCACGTGACTGTGGTAACCCTCACATGATCAGGTCTAGAGCCAATGACATCATACCATGAGGTGACCATGCCCTTTTAATTTCTGCTCTTCTCACACAGCCCTTTTAATCTCCATTATCTCGCTCCCACGGTCGTGAGACCACTTAGTCTATTTATGGTAGTTCATCCCACGCATAGCATGGTCTGTGCACGTGCCTGTATCATATATAAAGTAGTACTTTGCGACTGGAAACCCCAGTCTAATCCACTTTGTTCACCACGATAGTCATTGCCTTGGTCATTTGGCCATTGTAGACTGTGTTGTTCGGAAAGGACCCCCATACCCTCTTCATTGAGCCAGGAGTCGTATACTCTGCGAGCATCATCCGAGCCTTGTGAAAGTGATCAGACGCTTCGGCGGTAGTTCATAACACTTGGATTAGACTGCATACACAACGCTCGGGTCCCAGAGCTAAGGAAACAAGAGGCATTACCACTTGATGGTAACGAGACCAGCACTTGCCCCATGCTGTTTGTATACAGTTGTCTGCCATCATAAATATGGATAATGTTGCTGTCGGGCATAGAGACTAGCCCCCGTTGTCAGTTGAGTGTCTAACTGTCCATGGTGGTACTACACCGGTGTACCCAGGTTTGCGTGATCACCTGTGACGTCACGTCTAACGCAGATAGTATTTCCATACGCTGTAGCCAGGTGGATCCGGTCTCTCCCATGCCTCTTTTCTTTTACATAGTTTTGTTTTGGATTTCAGTATAGGTTGCTGTGGCCACCTCCATCGTTGTATTCGGAGAAGACGGTATTACCTCTGATCAAAGAAGTATTTCCTTAGGCAGCAAGTTTGTAGGTTGCCCAGAGTGTGGTTGGAATAGTCCACGCAGTAAGCAGCTGAAAGAAGACATTTTTCAAGATTCCTCCCCGATCCTGCACCCACAAGGTCTATTGGCCTTCCCATGATAAACAAAGAACCAAATGCCACTCTTTCTCCTTCGAGTGGTATGGTGACAAACACTTCTGATCTTATCTCCGCCCTACCCATTACCTAAAACCCGTAGTCAAGTATGTCGGTGTCGGTGGACTTAGACGATCTTGTCGCAAGGTTGTCTGCTCTAAACATCAACCAAGAAAAGAACAACATGACTAAGAAAATCGCTGATCCTGACAAATGGAATGGTGATAGATCCACCTTCCGTCTCTGGTAGGTTAAGTTACGTCTTTGGGTAGATGCCCAAACATAGAAGTCAGACAAGCTGAGATGCATCGCTGTCCTTTCACGGTTCGAAAAGAAGGCGGATGGCTTCGCCCAGCTCACGCTGGAAAAGTACTTAGATGATGAGGAAACCGAGGTCAAAAATGGCCAAAATGTCATTATCGGCACAAAAGGGGATTCAGCTTGGCCAAGTTGGTCCAAGCTCCAAAAGGAGATCAAAGATTATTTCCGGATTGACATACTTGCCCACGAGTCTCTCTGGAAGTTAGAAGGTCTCTGCCAGAATGGTCACCCCATCAACCTCTTCCTTCAGCATTTCGAGGTGCTTCAGAACGAGGCAAACATTGAGGATTACCATGTGATTACGCTTCTCAAAAAGGCGGTTGACTACCATATCTATGAACAGGTTCGAATGAATCACCCGGAATTAGAGTTCAGCGTCAACAAGCTCAAGGAAAACTACCGAGCCGTCGGAAGGGCATACGAACAAATGGCGGTAGAGTGTGGTCCCCCCTCCAATTCCCATTTTG
>JBBPQZ010000392.1:0-16616 GCA_038092795.1 Boletus rubissimus
GTTCATATTATAGACTATCCATCCCTGAAGTTTTGTGGAATTCTGACCGTGAGAAGTGTATGAATTTTAACTCCTCGGGTCCTTCTGTCATGGCCATGCATCAATTCAACTTGGTGCAGGTCAACGGGAGGACATTATCGGCAAGGACGGAGGTAGGGATGGAATAGGGGGAGGACGAACAGGAATGCTAGTAAGAGAGCTAGCAATAGAAGGAACAGCATGAGAGGGACCGGGAGCGGTAGATCATGTAGGGGTAGGAGAGGAGGGGGCGGTTGTTGGTTCGGATGGGATGGCAAGGCTGTGGAAGAGGGCGGTGGCTAGATTCTGGTCTCGTTGTTTTGCTGTCTGGCGATGAAGAGTGTGCTCGATCTGAGCGGTGAGTTCGTTGAGTTCCTGATCCTCTAGGTGGGTAGACTCATCCGATTCCTCCAGGAAAGAAGGTTCAGCAGGGGCGGGATGGTAAAGTCCCCAAGTGGGGTGGTTATGCTGAGGGTGAATGGTGGAGGCTTACGTGGTGGTAGCCTCTTCTAGAGAGTTTAGACCTTTTGTTACAACTACCCGGGGTAGGAGTAATCGTAAGGGGCCTTCGATGACAAGGAGTCAGGTTGGGAGCTGACGACGCAGTACTTCCAATGTGGAGATTTCTTCGTTGGTGGTAATCGAGGGGATTCCTCGAAGGTGTCAGTAAGCGAGAAGTGAACTAACCAAGGAGTCGGGTTGGGAGCCAACGTGCAGTACTTCCATTGTGGGGATTCCTCCAATGGTGGACAAGGTATTGGTGAGTCGAAGGACAAGCTGATCAAAGAAGTGATTTAGGGGTTTTTTAACTGTGGGGCGAGTAAGATGAGAGAAGCAAGTAGATTGCTAGGCGACAAGATACAAGGTAGCTCGAAGGAGGTCTAAACTAGTGATCTAGGTTGGTACTCAAGTCAATTATATACGAAGTCTCCTCGTGCATAGACCTAAGTAAGAAATGCGAGGAAGACTATAAAAGAAAGGGTTATGCGTTACGGATCAAAAGAAGATGCATAATGGAAGTGAAGGAAGCCCGGAAAGGAAGGATGTGTCATGATGAAGAGCAGAACATGCGGCCGACACATTGTGGGAGAATCAATGAGATAAATATGGTAAAAGGATGCGCCACGGATACGGAGGCAGTTGAAGAAGCCCAAGGCAAAGAAAAGGAATAAAGTCTGTGGGATGTGCTAGAATCTGTCGTACTAGAGGACCTAGCACAGATAGTAGTACATGGATAGAGCAGAGGCAAAAGAGAAGTACGAAAAAAAGGAAAAGTTGTAACACTTCCGTGATCCTACCGGATACCAGTCGTCGTCAAGGGGGAAATCCTCCCCTTCTATCATCAATGAGACGCCGCCGTTGCAGTCCATGTGGTATTCATCACCTTGCTCATTGACTACTTGTACTTCATCAAGGAGCTTCTTGAGCTCTTTCCAAGAGAACTCCGCATTGGGTAACACCACGGGGGGCGGTCTCTGATTGTCGTCCTCTTCTTCATTGTAGACCGGAGAGGTCGGTCTGGGCATTGCTAAGTGCTCGGAGGCTTCGCCTGCCTCATTGAAGTAGTAAGAGGGAACATCTCCCTTGGGAGTTACCGGTCTGCTTGGCGGTGATGTGGTTTCATTTCAGACCCGGCTGAGGTCCATCGGGATTCCTGAACCTCCAAAGGTTCCTGGGGTATAGGTGTCATATTCGAATGCCACGATTGGAGGGGGAGGTGGGTTGAACGAGGTCGGATTGAATAACGTAACGAACCCATAAGGGTTCTTGGAGGGCGGCAGACGACTTGGAAGGCTAACCTTCGGGTAGACGGGTGAGCCATATATGGGCTCTGGCAGAGATGGCCGATACGCGGGCGCAGGAGGAAGAGTATGGATAGGAGGAGGTGCTTGTTCCGTGGGTTTCCAAGGACCCTTGGAATGGCCCGAATATCTAGGGCCACATTTCTTGCATTGAGCAATAAACCGCTCGATATCCTTCCGCATCTTTGGCCAGTAAAACTTGGCCTTAATCGCATCACAGGTAAGCTTGACCCCTAGGTGGCGGTTCGAAGCTTCCTCCTCGTGATGTGCTTTTACCACGCGATCTCGGAGTGCCTGGACGTTGGGGACGTATAGCAACTTGTCCCAGTAAACGAGGCCATTTTTTCGTGACCAATGGGGCTTCTTTTCGTCTAGCCCCTTTCTGGTAAACACCTCCAGTTGGCCCTGGGTTGCTTTAATGTCGTCCAAGATCGACACTGGTTTGCTCTTGGAAGAGGAGCGCTCTGCAGCTACACTCTTCGCCTTGGCCTTTCCCTTGTCCTTGGTGGAAGAGCGCTCTGCAGCCACATTACCACTCTTGACCGCTCTCATACTAACCTGAGTTGGTTCATTGCCCTTTAACTGACAGGGGGCTCCTGTGCGTGGACCGTTTGTTCGTGCAGTTGCCCCTGCAGTTCTCGATCCGGTTGTTTGAGCAGACATCGCTGCCGAACTATTGTTCTTGGTCAGTAAGCCTCAACCTTTCCTTGTAACTCAAATTTTAAGGTCCTGCAAGTTAAAGACTAGAGGGGAGCAGATGGAATTCTTATCTGTTGCCATCTCAAAATGAGTGCACCACAGCAGAAGGTCCGTGACCCATTGTGCCACTTTAGACTTCATATCGGAAGTCACGGGTTCCGTTGTTTGAGTAGCTGGAGTAGCTACAACCACAGTAGGAGGGCGCACAGCAGCCACATCACTACTTCTGGCAACACCGCTATTGACAGTGGGGTGTTCCGCTTTGTCCATCAGCTCGCGTAGCTTCTGGAATTGTTGGACCAGAATGATCCTTCCATCGAACATGATCATCGACATTGTTGAACTATAAGGGAGCCTAGAAAGACTCGAGTTCTATTATTTCAGGGAATTCACTGGGGAATATGTACATGTAGAGTAGCCAAAGGGTGTAGAGTACAAAGAGTCCAGTAAAGATGGTTATGAAGATAACCGTAGGTGATGACCAAGATGGAGTATATACAGGTGGGGGTCCCAATCGGATGATGAGGTATAAAACCCTGGACAGGATGAAAGCGCAATAGAAGCTAGAGAGCTTCAGAGCATCAAGTCGCTAGTTGACTTCCTCAAGACGTGAGGGGAGCAGGATTGCTTCGTACTCATCCAAACTTAACCAATACCACCGAAACATGGCGATAAAGATGATGAGGTCGTGAACTGGGGTACGAGCTTGGGAGACGCGGAGTCCGAGTACACAGGTTACTAATCTGTCTTCGCCTGTGCTCAAGACCGAAGGTGGGAAAGGGATGTCCTCAAAATACTCCAGCAGCAAACGGAGTCAAAGGATGGGGAAACTGGATGAGCTTTACTCTAGCTCAAGGGAATACTGCCCTCGTCAGTCGTGACATCACAGGTGATTACGAGAACCTGGGTTCACCGGCGTAGAACCAACACGGACCGCTAGACACTCAGCGGACGACAGGGGCTAGTGCACTATGCCCGGTAGCAACTTTATCCTTATTTATGACGGTGGACAACCGTATAACTAGCGTTTGCGAGGTGCTATTCCCCTGTATGTCACGTGTACACAACGGTTCCTCCGATCAAGCCAGGAGTAGGGCTAACTGTATATCATGGCTAAACAAAAGCCAACAGCAGGGGGACTTCAAACTACAACCTGCGGGTGCACACAGCAGATCCTGACAGTGTCCTAGTAGTCCTTGGTTGAGTGTCTTACTACAATGACCTCAAAAGGCTCAAATTACGTATACTGCAAGTAGACCACTCAGGAAGGTGGATGCATTGCCCAGGGATTAAACCCATACATGAAACAAAACAAGGTCTTAGTAACATCGTCCTTCTGAAAGATACTTATATGAAACCCCTGTCTTCCTTCAACGGTTTTTCCTTGCTAAGTAATGTGGACTTACGCCAGGATTCAATGCATCCGCTTGGGTGCAGGGATCTTATCTTATCTTATCAACCCATCTTCAGATCCATTAATCTCACCCCCACCACTCATCCGCTTAGTCCCTTGTCTTATCTCCCATGACGTCCCTATTACGTAATCATTCTACAACCTTCTACGACCTTCCGCGCCGACCCTAAACATGGTCCGTGCGCACGTACTTGTAGTATATAAGTAGTTGATCCTCACTTGTATTCGTTAGTTTCGGAATTCCATTTCTTTGGCCTTAATATCACATTTAGTGACTTTGGTCAATTCATGGTCTTTTCAATACAGGCTGAAGGCGGTGGAAAGTGGGAGAGAAAACAATGACACGACGAAAGGCGCAGCCAAAGGCAAGATTAACGAGAGAGGGGGTGAAAGACGTACAGCGACGCTCTTAAGTAGGTGGCCAGAGGCGAGGATGAGGTTGAGGGGTGTCGGAACAACGACGCAATAAGTTTGTGGCCAAAGGCAAAGAGGAAAGAGAGGGTGTGATGTTGTATAGCACGACAAGCGAAGAGGGGTGGATATCGTAAATGACGATGAGAGGGTATATTTGGAATTATGAAAAAACCTAAAGTCCTTAATGGCCAAAGCCCTAAGTTTCACTGATGCAGTGGCCTTAAGCCTCAAAGCAAAGGAAACTATCCAAGGGAATTCCAAACATGAGGCTACAACAAGTAATCTATGGCTCTATATATACTGTAAGGTATTGCACACAGACCATCTTATGTAATCTCTATAAATAGTAACCCTTGACCCATGCCCTGAGACCTAGTACAAATACAAATGATAGCATAAATAAATCGTCAAAGGGGAAGATAGTAACCATCCATATAAATAACAATCAAGATGGCGATCTGATCTTGGGATCTAGATGCAATTGTGTGAGAGCGGAGCGGAAGCCTGGCATCTAGAATAGAGGAGATCTGAGATAAGGATCGGGAGATCTGATAAACCAGATTGGGAGCAGATCGGTGATTTATGACAGTCATGTGACCAACATGTGGTGCGGACGTGAGAATCTGCTAGCTGTTAGCTAAGGAGTTGGCTAATGGACATGGCTAAGACAGATGGGGAATCATATCTTGGGGTTACGTAGCAAAGGCTACCCCCTTCCTAGGGTTTAAGTTAGGGGAACGAAGAAGGATTGTTTCAGTTGTCAAGTTCTGCTTGGGTCAGCACAGGAGTTCCCTTTCAATCACCAAACATTGAAACTCCATGTTGATGGAGTTTTAGAAGCATGTTTAGGAAAAGATTTTCTGAAATCAGAAATAGGCCAAAACTGGACCAGTCAGTTCCTAGAGTGCCGTTCTGCTCATCTAAAGAGCTTCTGGAGCTCACCACTTGATACTACTTGTAGATGTGTTGTCAATGAGCATACAAACAAAGCTTGGTTCAACTTACTTGGAAGTACCATAACAACAACACATGGGATTGAGGTAGATTGCATCTGGGCAGCTAACAAGACTGGGTTTCAACCTGGTGGAGGGCAAACCCAATGAGTCATTGGTGCTGCAAAGACAAAGTTGCAATATTAGCAACATAATGGTGTTATGACTACCCGGGGTAGTGAAAGGAACACACAATACTAAAGGTCACTAAATGTGATATCTCCAGAATATAAGTGCAATTCCAAGAATGAGGAGTAAGTACATGGGGATCAACTACTTATATACCTAGGGAATATGCACACAGACCATGAGGGTTGAGGGTAGGGTATAGGGCGTGGCTAAGGGTATGACGTAGAGTGACGTTATCGGGATCTGGGACATGGTTAGAGGGTTAGATAGTGGTATCATTATCTGATAAGATGAGATAAGAGGAATTGAGTCAAAGGAAAATACTGTTCAGGGGTTTGATTTTCTGTGGTCGTTACAGGTAGGAGTAATTGCAAAGGGCCTTCAATGACAAGGAGTCGTGTTGGGATGCGACGATGCAGTACTTCTGATGTGGGAATTCCTCTGGCGGTGGTGTTCAAGGGGATTCCTCGAGGGTGTCAGCAAGTGGGGAGGCGAGCTGACCAAGGAGTCGCTTGGGGAGCAACAACGCGGTACTTCTGTTGTGGAGATTCCTTCAACAATGGTGATCGAGGGGATTCCTCAAAGGTAACAGCGAACCAAAAGGTAAGCTGTTCAAGGATCGGTCTAGGGGTTTCATAACCAAGGGGCAAGTAAAACAAGAGAAGCAAGTAGATTGCTAGGCGACGAGATACAAGGTAGCTTGAAGGAGGTCTAAACTAGTGATCGTAGTTGTACTCGAGTCAATTATATATTGAGTCTCCTCACACACAGACCATAGTAAGGAATGCGAGGAAGACTATAAAAGAAAGGGTTATGTGTTACTGTTAAGACTGTGCCAACGATCTCCAGGTGTAACTCTGGAACTCCAGAGTTTGGTGGGAATAAGGACGTTGGCTTCATCGTATGTGGTGCGCCCTTGCTATTGATCGGGTCCTTGTATTTTGGAGTGGAGGTTTGGAGGTGATTCGGAGGGAAACAATAAAGTCAGAGGTGATCAATATGGATCAGGGGTGAACAGAGGGTTTATAACCAGAAGTCAAAAGTCGGTAGTCTGAGTCGATAATCTAACTGTAGTACAAAGCTAGGTATGGGGGTTTATATACGGAGGTAAAACGGGAGATGGAGTACTAAAGTCCGGGGGTCCGAGTATTTTCGGGGGTACAAGTATTTTCGAGGGGATAATGAAAAGGGAAGACGGGTAACTAAGGGGAGACAGAGATGAAAGGTCAGGGAGGATGGAGGTACGGAATGCAGGGATGATGGAGGTATGAGATGCAGGGATGACGGAGGTACGTGAGTATTGGAAATAAGTATTACAGGATAAATGAAAAGAGAGGTAACTCCGAAGGTCCGGAGTTGCGATATACATGAAAAGAGGCCAGAGTTGGCGCATAGTGCACCGGAGGTGTCGGAGGTGTCAGAGGTGGACTCGTGGAATTATGGGATATGACAGTTACAGATCAAAAGGAAGACGCATAACAGAATGGAAGGAAACCTGAAAAGGAAGGACACGTAATGATGAAGAGCAGAACATGCGGCCGACACATCACGGGAGAATCAACAAGACAGATATGGTAAGAGAAAGCGCCATGGGTACAGAGGGAGTCGAAGAAGCCCAAGGCAAAGAAAAGAAATGAAGTCCAATGAATGTCCTAGGATGTGACGGATAAGAGGTCCTAGGATTGAAGGTAGTACATGGATTGAGCAGAGACAAAAGAGAAGTACAAAGAAAAGGAAAAGTTGTAACAGATGGTAATTGGGAAAATATTACTATCTTGGTGACCATCTGTGCTGATGGTGACGAGATACCACCAGCTGTGATTTACAAAGGAAAGAGTTTTTTGACTTCATGGCATCATGGAAATGAGATGAAGACATCATAAGTTTGATTTTATGTTATTTTGAAATTGTAGGCTTACATTTATAGAATCACGTACTTCCAGAAAGGATGGATTGACAAAGTGATTGGCCAAGCATGGATAGAGGACTTTGATTGCAAAACATGTGCAAAAACCAACAGTCATGCATGCCTTCTCCTCATTGATGGACACAACTCTCATTATGTGAAGAATTTCTTAGACTATGCACAGTCCAACAATATTCACATATTGTGTTATCCAGCACATGCAACCCATGTTTACCAAGGGCTTGATGTCATTGTCTTTGGTCCTCTGAAAGAGTACTGGACACAGGAACACAACCAGTTTGAATGTGAAACAAGGCAGAAAGTAATAAAATCAAACTTTATATCAATCTATATCCGTGCACACCAGAGAGCTCTCACTTCGCAGACAATCCACACTGCATTTTGGGTTACTGGCATATCACCTTTCAATCCTGCAGTTGTGACAAAGGAGCTAATGACTCCTAGCCTCAAGACTTTGGCTGAAGATCACTTACCACTTCCTCAATCCAGTCCTGTCCATGCAATTGCATCAGCAATCCATCAATACAACAAAGAGTGCACCTCTCTTAGCCACACCCCTTCCAACTTGAAGCCCATTGCAGGTCCTTCCAACCACTGCACTAGTATTCCAGATCTATTTGAAACATCAATGCAACCATATATTCAAGCAACAGTTGAAGTACTGGAGATGACATCAGCTGGATTTCTTGTCAGTCCAATACCACTCACCTTGAGTGATCATCTTCCTCTATTTCTACCCACCCATATTTCACCCACTTGCTGGCAAAAACACAAGCTACTAGACAGACCACCTGAAAGCAAATTAGAATAGACTTATCAAAATGCCCTGTGCAAGTCACACATCTGGGAAGATTATGCAAAAGCTGACCAGCTACACATGTAGTCAACACTTATTTTGCAATCAATATTCTATGACTGACTCTCTGGTGAAACAATTCGCCCTTGTTTCCCTAACTTAAACCCCATCGTAACCCTAGGAAGGGAGTAGCACCCACTATCATAAACCCTAGAATAGGATTCCTGATCTGTTTTAGCCAAGTCCGTTAGCCAACCCTTAGCTAACAGCTAGCAGGTAACCTTCATCTCCACCTTATCTGATCTTATCATGGTATAGCTGCTGCGCACTCCCACAGTCTGAAACGATCCTTCTTCATTTCCCTAACTTAAATCCTAGTAGAACCCTAGGAAGGGGGTAGCCTTCGCTACGTAACCCCAAGATATGGTTCCCCATCTGTCTTAGCCATGTCTGTTAGCCAACTCTTAGCTAACAGCTAGCAGATTCTCATGTCCACACCTCATATCAGTCATGCGACCTTTATCGATCACCAATTTGCCCCCCGATCTGGTTTATCAGATCTCATCCCGATCCTTATCTCGGATCTCACATTCTAGACGTTTGGCCCCCACTCTGTTCTCATACGATCGCATCTGGATCTCAAGATTAGATCGCCATCTCAATCATTATTTATATACATGGTTACTATCTCTCCCCTTGACAATCTATTTATGTTATCATTTGTATTTGTATTAGGTTTCAGGGCATGGATCAAGGGTTACTATTTATAGAGATTACATAAGATGGTCTGTGTGCAATACCTTATAGTATATATAGAGCCGTAGATTACTTGTTGTAGCCTCATGTTTGGAATTCCCTTGTATAGTTTCCTTTGCTTTGAGGCTTAAGGCCACTGCATCAGTGAGACTTAGGACTTTGGCCATTAAGGTTGTTTGAACCTTTCATAGTCTAGATCTTATTGATATCCTGGGATTCCCCATAGGCTTGCCATAGCCTTATATCAATCACCAATCCATCTGCCTGTCATATCCCATAATTCCACAAGTCCACCTCCAACACCTCTGACACCTCTGGCACACTACGCGCCAACTCTGACCCCTTTTCATGTATATTGCAACTCCAGACCTCCGGAGTTACCTCTCTTTTCATTTATCCTGTAATACTTATTTCCAATACTCACGTACCTCTGTCATCCCTGCATCTCGTACCTCCGTCATCCCTGCATTCTGTACCTCCGTCCTCCCTGACCTTTCATCTCCATCGCCCCTTAGTTACCCATTCCTTTTTTTCGTTATCCCCTTGAAAATACTTGTATCTCCGAAAATACTTGGACCCCTGAACTTTAGTACTCCGTCTTCTGTTTTACCTCTGTATATAAACCCCCGTATCTAGCTTTGTACTTCAGTTAGATTATTGACTTAGATACCGACTTTTGACTTCCGGTTATAAATCCTCTGTTCATCTCCAATCCATATTGATCACCTCTGACTTTATTGTTCCCCTCCGAATCACCTCTGAATGTCTGCTCCGAAATACAAGGACCTGATCAATAGCAAGGGCGCACCACATACGGTGAAGCCAACATCTTTATTCCCACCAACTCCAGAGTTCCAGAGTTATACCCAGAGATTGTTGGCATGGTCTTAACAGTTATTTATATAGCATTTTATATATCTTTCTCCCTAATGACTTATTTATGTTATCATCTTGTATTTGTATTAGGTCTTAGGGTTTGGGCTTAGGGCTATTATTTATAGAGGTCACATGACATGGTCTGTGTGCATTATTTAACAGTATATAAAGTCATAAATTACTTGTTACAGCCTCATGTTTGGAATTCCCTTTGTTTGCTCCTTTGCTTTGAGGCTTGAGGCCATTGCGTTGGTGTTAAGACTGTGCTGACGATCTCTGGGTATAACTCCAGAACTCTGAAGTTGGTGGGAATAAAGATGTTGGCTTCACTGTATGTGGTGCGCCCTTGCTGTTGATCAAGTCCTTGTATTTCAGAGTGGAGGTTTGAAGGTGAACAGAGGGTTTATAACTGGAAGTCAAAAGTCGGTATCTAATTTGGTAGTCTAAGTCAATAATCTAACTGAAGTACAAAGCTAGATACGGGGGTTTATATACGAAGGTAAAACGGGAGACAGAGTACTAAAGTCCGGGGGTCTGAGTATTTTTGGGGGTACAAGTATTTTCGAGGAGATAACAAAAAAGGAGAACAGGTAACTAAGGGAAGATGGAGATGAAAAGTCAGGGAGGACAGAGGTACAGAATGCAGGGATGATGGAGGTACGAGATGCAGAGACGACAGAGGTACGTGAGTATTGGAAATAAGTATTACAGGATAAATGAAAAAAGAGGTAACTTTGGAGGTCCGGGATTGTGATATACATGAAAAGGGGCCAGAGTTGGCGCATAGTGTACCAGAGGTGTCAGAGGTGTCAGAGGTGAACTTGTGGAATTATGGGATATGACAGTATCCCCCTCTTAGGCTCAAACTCCTGAGAGTCTTTAGAGACAATGTGGAGTTTGAGAAAGAGCAGAGTTCAAATTTCAGGGGTTGGAGGCAAAAGCCTATAAAAGAGAATGCGCAATCCTATCGATACTTCTCCATCCAAACCACCATGTCTGATAATGAAGAAATCAACAACTGGTCTGATGCCTGCTTGGCAGAGAACAAGGACAACAATGATGATGTGTGCGCTGCGAAGTTCACTGAGCAGAGGCGACAAGCAAAGGTGAAGAAGGAAGCAGAGACAAGGCAGAAGGCAGAGGAGGAGAGGAAGAAGATGGAGGAGGAGAGGAAGAAGGCAAAGAAGGAGAGGAAGAAGGCAGAGGAGCAGAGAGCACGTGAGGAGGAGAAGCGTAGGGCTGAGGAAGCAGCCAAACGAAGGGTGAGTATAGAGTAGTGTCAGAGTAGCCTAGAGACTAACAGAGTCATAGGCAGAGGAGGTGCAAGTACAGCAAAGCACCAGCAAAGGGAAGGGGAAGGCCATGGCACTCCCCACATGCAGAAGGTTCAATGACCGTGGACTTGAGTGCGAGCTCGGTCCAGGTAAGTCGACATTATGTGTGGAGTGTTGGGAGGTGAAGGTGAAGTGCAAAAGGCCGGGGATGGAGGAGACAAAGAAGCCAGTTCAGAGGAGGAAGAGGGTCATGAAGGAGGCCAATCAGCTGGCAAAGAAGAAAGCGAGGGTGGGGCCTTCGGAGGTGGGGTCAGCAAAGATGGAGTCTAGGAGGGAGTGGGCAGAGATAGGTCAGGGGGTAGTGAACGTTCTGGGAGAGATTTGAGACCTGATGGTGGGGCTGAGCAAGTGCTTGGATCGCCAAAACAGTCTCTTGGAGGAGCTGGTAGAGCTGAAGCAAGAGGAGCTGTACCAATCAGAGGAGGATGAGGAGGATGAGGAGATGTCAAAGGAAGAGGTGGAGGAGCTCCAGAAGGAGCTTTTGGAGTTGGGAACAGAGTCTGCAATAGAGAAAAAAGAGAGCAGAGGGTCAGAGGCAAAGGACAGAGAGGGGTTGGAGAAGGATAAGGAGAATAGCTCATAGATAGTATGTACAAAGATTTGAATCAATTGTAACAAATGCAAAAATGGAGCTGCAAAAAAAGGTCAGAGTGAGGGCAGAGTGAAATGGAGTAGGAGGAATGGAGCGGGAGGGAAGGTCCTCATCCCCCTCTTTAAGCCAGATGTCCCAGTGTCTGGTAGAGGAAGTGGATGGGCCAGAGCAGAAAAGGAGAGAGTACAAGGGACCATCGAAAGGTTTCTAGAGAAATCAGTATATGAAGCTGAGGCTCATGGATTCCAAACAGGTTGAAGTATGAGAATGTGCGGAGTTACTGAGGACAAGATGTATCGGAGGTCAGATCAGCTGGAGAAACTAGTCCGGAGGCTGCAGAGTAGACGTCAGAGTACTGGCATTCATGCTAGAAGGAATGGAAGTGGTTACTGCTGCCCATACGCTTAGTGGAGCATCTGATAGGGTGTGCTAGTTGTTTCCTAGATCCAAAAAAAAAAACAGGGAAATCCAATGGAGGTGCATAGAAACGTGGATTAGAGTGATAACATTTGTCGGAGGGGATGGTCTTCTTCAGGGACTAGATGAATCATTGTGGAGTTGGGGCTGAAAAGTCCAGAGCAGGAGAGTCTGGAAAGTTGAGGGAGGGATGACAAAGGTGGTCATCAAAACCACATGTCCGGGGGCGGAGATATGGAGGTCAGAGAAGAAATGAATGCATACATTGGAATAACACAACTGGCCATGAACACTTCATCAGCCACGGTATGGAGTTGTTGGACTAGGAGTGGAAGAGCTTCGGACACTCCATAGCTTTGTGACCAGAGAGGCTACAGAAGAAACAGAGGTGGAGGTCAAAGCGTCTTTGCCATTTGATAGCAGAGAGCTTGCCATCCAGTCCTAGCACAGAATCAGAGTCTTGGATGGAGGGGACCTCAAAGGAGGCGAGGTCAGACTTGGAATCAGAGTCAGAGGAGTTGGGGTCCAAAATGTCAGAGTTAGAGTCAACGACATCAGAGAGGGAGTTGGGGAAATCGGAGGTGGGGTTGAGAATATTGAAGGTGGACATGGAGCAGACAGAATTGGCAGAAATCTCAGACAAGGATGGAAGGACTCCAGAAGGGAGCAAAGGAGTGTTGGAAGAGGAGGTCCGATGAGCAAGCTCTGCTCTGTGTTCCCAATAGCGCAAATCAATAGACTGCACTTGGTCCCGCATATCAGAAATGGTAAGGGGTTTACCAACACAAGAGATCTTGTCTTTGATGTGGTCTGGAAGTCTGAGATAAAAGAGATAGTGGAGTGCACCATCTCCGTAACTGCAGAGTTGGGATACCAGACGGTTGAACTCAACAATGTACTTGTTAACACGTTGACCAGATTTCATGGAAAGATGTCGGAGTTCTTGCTCTGTGTCACCGATGGGGTCATGCAGGCCGAAGTTCGTCCAGAGTTCTAGGACAAACTCCATGTAGTCATCCATCCAGAGTGGACAGAGACCTAAGGAGGTTGATTCGAGCAGATCTGGCTTGAACCATTCGAGGGCCATACCCGTGAGGTAAGATTGCACAAATGTGACTTTGGCACAATCTGTACGAAAAGCTCTAGGGTGGTCCTAGAAGTTCAACTCACATTGGATCAAAAAGACCTGGAGTTTGCAAGGAGTGGTGCCGTCGAACTGGTCCGGAGACCAGACTTTGGTTCTAGGGCTGGAGTTGCTTGAAGGGCATAAGGCGGACTTGGCAAATCTACTAATCACCCCAACAAGGCTGTGAAGGAGGTCTCGTTCGTCAGAAGAGGTATCTGATTTAGAGTCATTGTCAGTGTTATCTCTAGGATTAGACGGAGGATTGGAAATGACAGAGGCCACTGCTTGTGGACTAGAGCGTTGGTGGGTGTGACTGGAGTTACTACGAGGGAGGCTAGCTCCTGGAGTTGGAGTGTGCAAGGACACTGATGGAGAAACTGAGGTTGGAGTACAACATGTGGAGAATCCATGGAATTGACTAATGGGCTCTGTTCTTTGACAATTGCTTGCAAAGATGCTGAGGGTGTTGTAACGAGACGAGATGGGGGTGGAGGGTATTGAGGGGGTCATGATGGGGCATTACCACTTGGTATGAGTCTAGAGGATGAAAGAACTTGAATGAGATGAACAGCAAGTGGGAGTTAGATTATACTGTTAAGACCATGCTGATGATCTCCAGATGTAACTCCAGAACTCCAGAGTTGGTGGGAATAAGGACATTGGCTTCACCATATATGGTGCACCCTTGCTGTAGATTGGGTCCTTGTATTTCGGAGCAGAGGTTCAGAGGTGATTTGGAGGGGAACAATAAAGTCGGAGGTGGTCAATATGGATTGGAGGTGAACAGAGGGTTTATAGCAGAAGTTAAAGGTTGGTATCTAAGTCGGTAGTCTGAGTTGATAATCTAACTGGAGTACAAAGTTAGATATGGGGGTTTATATACGGAGGTAAAACGGGAGACAGAGTACTAAAGTCTGGGGGTCCAAGTATTTTTGGGGGTACAAGTATTTTCGAGGGGATAACGAAAAAGAGAGACAGGTAACTAAGGGAAGACAGAGATAAAAGGTCAGGAAGGACAGAGGTACAGAATGCAGGGGTGATGGAGGTACGAGATGCAGGGACGACGGAGGTACGTGAGTATTGAAAATAAGTATTACAGGATAAATGAAAAGAGAGGTAACTCCAGAGGTCCAGAGTTGTGATATACATGAAAAGGGGCTGGAGTTGGCACGTAGTGCACCGGAGGTGTCAGAGGTGTCAGAGGTGGACTCATGGAATTATGGAATATGACACCCTTTGAGGGTCTTCACACTCTTTTGCTGTGTTGCCTTGTCCTTTTGTTGGTTTTGTTTTCCTTGCTGATTCATTAACTCTTGCTCTGTCATATCCTGTAATTCCACGAGTCCACCTCTGACACCTCTGACACCTCTGGTGCACTACGCGCCAACTCCAGCCCCTTTTCATGTATATTGCAACTCCAGACCTCTGGAGTTACCTCTCTTTTCATTTATCCTGTAATGCTTATTTCCAATACTCATGTACCTCTGTCATCCCTGCATCTCATACCTCTGTCATCCCTGCATTCCATACCTCCATCCTCCCTGACCTTTCATCTCTGTCTTCCCTTAGTTACCCATTTCCCTTTTTCATTATCTCCTCAAAAATACTTGTACTCCCAAAAATACTCAGACCCCCGGACTTTAGTACTCTGTCTTCCGTTTTACCTCCATATATAAACCCCTGTATCTAGCTTTGTACTTCAGTTAGATTATTGACTCAGACTACCAACTTAGATACCAACTTTTGACTTCTGCTATAAACCCTCTATTTATCTCTGATCCATATTGATCACCTCCAACTTTATTGTTCCCCTCTGAATCACCTCTGAACCTCTGCTCTGAAATACATACAAGGACCTGATCTACAGCAAGGGTGCACCACATACGGTGAAGCCAACATCCTTATTCCCACCAACTCCAGAGTTCCAGAGTTACACCCGGAGATCGTCAACATGGTCTTAACAGCTCCTTCTAGTGTGCATTAGCAAAACTGCAAAAAATCTAGGATACTTTGGTACTGGTACTACTGACATTACTGGAAAGACTGAAGCACTAGACTACTATTGTTATAATATGAACATTTTCAAACTTTTTGAACTCTTGTATCATTTTCCTTTCTCAGTCACATGATCTGTGCATGTGACTGTGGTAACCCTCACATGACCAGGTCTAGAAGCCAATGATGTCATACCATGAGGTGACTGCACCCTTTTAATTTCCACTCTTCTCACATAGCCCCTTTTATTTCCATTATTTCACTCTCACGATCGTGAGACCACTTAGTCTATTTATGGTAATCTATCTCACGCATAGCATGGTCTGTGCACACGCCTGTAACATATATAAAGTAGTACTTTGCGACTGGAATCCCCAGTCTAATCCATTTTGTTCACCACGATAGTCATTGCCTTGGTCTTTTGGCCATTGTAAACTGTGTTGTTCGGAAAGGACCCACATACCCTCATCCTTGAGCCAGGAATCATGTATCCTGCGAGCATAGTCCGAGCCTTGTGGAAGTGATCAGACGCTTTGGCGGTAGTTCATAATACTTGGATTAGACTGCATACACAATGCTCAGGTCCCAGAGCTAAGGGAACAAGAGGCATTACCACTTGACAGTAACAAGACCAACACTTGCCCCACATTGTTCATATATGGTTGTCCACCATACAAATAAGGATAATGTTGCTACCGGGCATAGAGCACTAGCCCCTGTCGTCAGCTGAGTGCCTAACTGTTCATGTTGGTACTATGCCGGTGTACCCAGGTTCGCGTGATCACCTGTGACGTCACGTCTAATGCAGATAGTATTTCCATATGCCGTAGCCAGGCAGATCTGGTCTCCCCCACACCTCTCTTCTTTACGTATCTTTTCGTTTTGGATTCTAGTAAAGGTTGCTGTGGCCACCTTCATCGTTGTATTCGGAGAAGACATTATTACCTCCGATCAAAGAAATATTTCCTTAGGCAGCAAGTTTGTAGGTTGCCCAGAGTATGGTTGGAATAGTCCACACAGTAAGCAGCTGAAAGAAGATTTTTTCAAGATTCCTTCCCGATCCCGTACCCACAAGGTCTATTGGCCTTCCCACGATAAACAACGCACCGAGCACCATTCCTTTTCTTTCGAATTCTATGGAGATGAACACTTCCGCTCATACCTTCGCCCAACCCATCACCTCCATTCCGTAGTCAAGTATGTCGAACTCAGTGGACTTAGATGATCTCATCGCAAGGCTATCCGCCCTAAATGTAAACCAAGAAAAGAACAATGTGACTAAGAAAATTGCCGACCCAGACAAATGAGATGGTGATCGATCCACCTTCC
>JBBPQZ010000393.1:0-16553 GCA_038092795.1 Boletus rubissimus
CAGACTGAGTGGAAGCGCTGTTGGGCGTTACATCGGCTGGCTGGGCCGGCGACGGCTCGGGTGGCGTGGCAGGTGTAGCAGGGGGATTGGGTGAGGACGCGGTCTGATCGATGGTCTTATCGATTTCGGCGGTGGCCATTGGGCGTAGTTTTGGCGTTTAAGTGCGGATCGCGTGCAAGAAGTCGGAGACCAGGAGAAAGAGTGAAGAGCAGACTCGACGATTCCAAAGTAAAATACAAAACGAAGATCTCGTCGAGCGGATAGCGACGGTGTACTGAGCCAGCCAAGCAGGATATTGACGAAACGCCACACTCAACCGTTGAAAATTTGCGGTCACGAAAGCGTACTTGGGGTGCAGATAGACCACCCCGTTCAAGGTTGTCCTCCCGTAATCCTATTTAGTAACCCCGTATGTATCCTCGCTTACTCGGTTAATGCCAGGCCTGTGACCATATCAACGCCATCGTAAGTACTCATATTACTTGGCGAGGAACGGTTCCCAAGTTGCTACTACTACTGACGCGCCCCGCATCTGAGACACAACGATCTCATCGTGACAATGAATCTTGCCATCGAGCCCGAAGAGTCCCCATCAAAACATTGGCATACGTAGCGATTGACGCGCTGAAATGAAAAAGGTGCGCGGTTACCGTGTGCATTTGCCGATGAAAGACAGCTACAGTGCAACTTGACAGTTGGGTTCCTAACCAGACGAATTCTTCTGCATGCGCTTCGCATCTTCCACAAACTTACTCAGTACCTCTACGTCCGCTTGATCCCCATCCAGCGACTTCTCAACTCGCTCGTATATCTTCGCGAGTCCATGATAAATATCACCTTCTTTCCCGCCGACAAATCCCCCGATCTCCTCCATCTCTCCCACCCACCGGTATGCTTTCGGGAGCATTGGTGGCAAGGTCTTTACCAACCGGTCGAGTACTCCGGGCTGCGACAGGCTCAGCTCTTTGATCAGGGCTTCAGCAATCGCTGGTGATGATGCGTGGGCAGCTGAAGCGGGCGTCGGAGTGTATTCACCATATCATCCATTTTTTTTCTTACCCAAGACCATCGTCGTATACAAACCAGTCGTTCCCTTGGTGATTCCCTTTACGTGCTGCTCGATCTTTCTGTCTGGCTTACAACTAGAGTGGAAGATTGCTCACCGCATATGACATTTTGAGCGCGCTTGCATCCCCCACACCTGCACCCTCTCCCGTCAACGGCGAAACTTTCAGCCCATACCTAGAGAGCGCTACGAAGGCGTCAAGTATGTTTCTATCCTCTGCTGTGGCCGATGCGTAAAACGTAGGATCGTAACCATCCTTTGGTGGACCTCCAATAATACTGGCATTTATGAACTTGATTCCAGTACCTGCGAAGATCCCTGCGATATGTTTCACCGTCTCCGGACTGACAGCATTACAATCTGCAAACACCAAAGGTTGGAGGCTCGCTTGTCTGCCCCGGTTCGCGGTAGCATCCCGAATCTTCTCTGCAAACGAGATGGCGTCTCGAGGGGGGAGTACACTCAATATCCAGTCTGCTTCAACTACAATATCGCCCAAAGGTGCATCGAGCATCCCTGCTTCCTTGGCGCGTTGACGAGTCGCCTCGGAGCGTCCATCCAAATTGGTGTACACCATGCAACCGGCCCTGGTGAGTCTGTTGGCCACCGCAGAGCCCATTTCTCCGGCTGCGATAACTGCAAACTGAGGAGGTGCTATAGCAGCCATGATGTTGGAGATAAGAGATAAAGGACGATGGCTATAGATAGACCTCGGTCACTTTTGTAATTTGCGTTGGGACTATTTTGAGCTGATGATTATGATAGTAAATCCGGCCTGATCAACTAATAGTGGACCTAAGACGGCGCAGAACGCGTCAGAACGTCAGCGCGAACGATTGGAGCGAAGAAGTCCAGAGGACTCACCTGATAGAGCTCCAGACCAGCCGGGCGACCCGGGAGATGAAGCGGACGCGTCAGGAGTGTCGGACAGCGACGAGGACGGTTATTCCATTGTTCTTAGGTATGGTGTGGGCTGGAATCTGGATCAATGGTGGGCGCGCATAAGGACAATCTCAAGTAGAATACCCTGCCAAGCATTAGTAGCCTTAATCAGGCAGCATAACATAGAAAGTGGACATCATATGCTCAATGTTTATTTCAATACCGTCAGGGGGTTTGCTTTGCATTGATGAGATGTATACTTTTCGCGATACCCTCGAGTGACTGGTTGCAGGCGAGTTCCTGGTGGCGAAGACATATTGATGGTTGGTAGACTGGCTTGAGATGGGATGCACTTGTTGAGCTGGTGAGTAACGATGTTGCCCCGTCTTGAGGGGAATCCTCCGTGGAAGGCATGCGATTTCCGTTCGCGGCATGCAATCTCCAACGGTTTGGCGTCTGCTGTTATTCAAAGAGGAGCTGCAGCATGAAAATCCTTCACAGACAAGCACCTTGCACCGGTTTCAGATAGATCCGAACCTTCTAAGGTATCTCGACTCGCCTTTGTGTACCACTTGATGTCATTCCATTATACGTATGAACGCCGTCTTCTGCCCAAGATGTTGAAATGGAAGTACAGCTCTTAATGGAAGGATCTGAAGCCTTCCAACCAGTCGGATTACCCGGATTAGTTCCCAGTTAGGCTAGAGTCTCTGGTGAAGTCCCATGAGTCTAGCTAAGAGATTTACTTAGTAGCCCTATTCACATTAATTAGCTGGGAACATGCGTGCAACCAGAAATCAAGATCAAGCGGCCCCGTTTCAAGTTGCTGTAATTGGACTTGAATGAAGTCGTTCAAGAGGAGCGAGTTCCGAGTGTCGATCTTGATTAGGTAATTCGGCACCACGGAATGTTGCATTTCTGAGGACGGGTTCCGCCGGAGTTGTGGACACCGCGGTGAGTGTCGTTACGACGTTCAACAGCCTAGCGGCCACGCGTCTTGAATACAACGTGGACTCAAAGTTAAGTCGTTTCAGGGCCCTGGCGCGTATCAAGTCACATCGCCAAGGTCGTCCCTTCTCACCCACAGTTAGTACTTGTCACTCATATGAACTGCTCTGCAGGTCGCACACCGCGTTTTTCTTGACTCTCACGCAACATACCGAGAAGTCCAGAATCATGATGCGCCAACTAAGCACCCTGTGTTCGCAGAGGTACATGTGCTCAAAGTACGTCAATGTCACTCCAATTAGCTCTTTTGTACGACATTGCGCAGGTGAGTCTCCACAACGCGTGCTATCGTTTATTTTGTTTCACTTCGTTCTCATACCGATCCCGTTTGAAAGCTTACAAGGCTGCCTCACCTTTGGCGTTCGTGTTTGATATCGTCCGTGACATGTTCAAGTTTTCCTGGGGTCCGAACATGCTGTTGTTTGGCTGACTCCCCACCTATGGCTCAGGATGGCGTTCTCGTTCGCGGTGACAACGCCCTACCAGCCGCAAAGCGCGCATTGTCGATCCTGGATGGTAACAACCAATTTGGCGTGTATGTCTTTTTTCCACTCCACCGTTTTTCGCGCGCCCTGATCGCTTCCGAAGTAAGATACCTTACCTCTTAGTAAATGATACCTCATGTTTCCCACTTTCCATCAAACCCAATTATCCTTCAGCTAACTAACGGCGGTGGCGTGAACGAATCAGCGAGGTGCCACAAACTCAGTCAACAGCTGGGAATCAAAGTGAGCTCCGCGGTGCGAGATAACCTGTGCCATTCACTAAGAAAGGTTTCACATAGATCTATCCGGAGCGATATATTCAGGCGCACACCGTACTAAAGTCTGTTGTGCACAAGTATGCTGATCTACCGGTGCTAGTGCTCGGCGGCAAGGGTGACACCCTCCGTAAGGTTGCAGAAGGGTAATTACTTGATATGTTTCTCCGCTCTGCCCTGTGAACATCCCTGATCCCGAGAATAGCTATGGCTTCAAGCATGTTTGCACCACCCTGGATGTACTTGCCTGGAATAAGTCGTGAGTCGTCCGCCGTTGTCCGGTTCCCTGCAACTTCTCAAACAGGTAACAGTGCGTGGCCACTCCACAGTCTTACGGTTGAAGAGCGGGCGTCCGTCAAGGTTAGTCCGCTTACTGGCACTCCGATCAATTCTTCAATCAGGCGAAATCTGGTGTTCATTAGATAACCGATTTCTCCAAAACTTGCATCGCCGCTATCATTGTATTTCATGATCCTCGAAACTGGGCCCTTGATATCCAAGTGATGTGCGATTTGATCCAATCAGGCGGCGTTGTAGGCAGCCCCTACTTACCAGATCATACGCGAAAGGCGGTCGACCTCGTTTTCTGCAATCCAGATCTCATATGGAAATCGGATTTTGATAGACCTCGACTTGGTCAAGGGGCGTTCAAAGTAGCTTTCCAAGCAGTGTTCAAGGTAACTGGGTTGAATCTACCCATCTCACCGACACTGACCAGAGATATTCTCCCGCAGTCACTAACCGGAGCGCCATATCCGTATACCCAATTTGGCAAACCGACGGAAGCGACTTACAAGTTCGCGGAGCAAGTGTTGCGGGGACAACTGCTGGAAAAGTCCTCTGCTGACTCGGTGTTGGTAACAAACAAGAGCAATCCGTTGTTCCCGCTGACAATTGTATAATTCACTCGGCAGGTACATGATTGGAGGTGAGCCGCAGAGTCCGCCATACCAAGAGTAGCAACGAATTCATGCTATTCTCCTCAGACAACCCAGAATCTGACATTGCAGGGGCGAATGCTGCACGTTGGAAGTCCATACTGGTCAGGACGGGTGTTTACGACCCTCGTCAGGGACCGCCAAGCCACCGCCCAACACACGAGGTCGAGGACGTGGAACAAGCTGTGCAATGGGCACTGGAGCAGGAATTTCAGCCGTAAGCATGAGGCGGCGAGGAAGGCAGAAAACTCTACCACGGTTCGATGGGTTAGGCAGGATGGATCTGAATGTTGCACTCATCGGCAATACTTGGTTAACTTAGACGTAACCGTGGCCATGGCTGCCAGCATGCCTATGAGCAATACGGTGGACTTGATTCTCAGGAGCCGTCCGACAGGCATTTGATCTGGGGCTGTCCGGCATGTCGATCAGCACGCTCCACGGCCTGAGCGGCCAGGTTTGTTTGTCCATTTTATTTTCCTTTTCTTTCAACACGCGGTCTTTAAAGTTGTGGAAGAGCCAGGATCTCAGATTGGTCAGCTCATGAATCAACTCACAAGGGCATGTTGTCGGCGAGCGGCCACGCAGTGATCACGCTTTGCAGGCTCAGCAGACTCGATGGTGACACGGCATACTTAGAAACATAAGACTCGGGTAAGAATTTCACCTCAACTTTAAATTCATCTCAATGTCGATATCATGAGATCAGTTTTTGTTCGCCGGGTTATCTTTTCCTTTTCGGGTAAATTGCATCGAAATCAAATTAGGTTAGTATTGCCTCGGTCATTGCAGATGCTATTCACTATCGGAGTTGCAGGGTTCAAAGAGCTTGTCAGACCCATGTATAAAGCGTTTCCAGCTTGAATATGTCCATCGATTGACCTTCTAGTTCTCAACCTTCTTGGCTTGACTCCCCTCCTGCCCAACATGGCCTTTGGGTCGACCTCTTCCCGCCATCGTGCAGATCCCACCACGTCCTCTGTTACAGTACCGCAAGCTCGGACTGTCATCGAATACAGAAAAGACGGTGCGGTATCCAAGATGCGCTCGCACAAAGGCAACATACCCGTCCTTCCCCAAACGAAACTCTGTCCGCATTGTCCTGCGAAATTCACCCGCACCACCCATCTCAATCGCCACTTGCGTACCCGTAAGTCCTGATATTCTCCCATTCGAGAGTGTGGACACCAAAGCTCAGTGCACAAATCATACAGACACTGGAGACAGGTCCCATCGGTGTGATGTGAGCACCCGCAAAAATATCCCTTCGATCCTGCATGTTTAGGACTGAACCCTAACAGACCTGCGATGCGCAGTTCACGCGCAGCGATTTGTTGACGCGACATAAGAAAACATGTGGTGATTCGTGGGTATCTTGTCTTTTTCTTTTTCCGGCTATCTCCTCCCCTCTCTCCTGTGCGCGCCCTGTTCCCACTGCTCGATCTCACCCGTGATTCTAGGTCCCATGCTAACCGCACGAGGCGGCGGTCTTGTCAGGCCTGTGCCGACTCGAAAGTAAAGTGTGATTTGCAGCGGCCATGCAGCAAATGCCAGGCACGTGGGAAAGAGTGCGTGTTTGTAATTCGGTCCTCCAGGTCGTCCGGAATGGGTATAATGCCGACGTTGTCGACCACGACGGTCGAGCGAAGCTCTGATTCTGAAGATCGGGCGCCAGTGCTGATCTCTACGACTCCTCACGCTGCTACTTCCCCATCTCCGAAGCCATACATCCCCGCGGATCACTTGCCAATCGATCAGCAGACCGAAGGTGACTGCCACTGGGCCCCCGCACCATCCGGCGCCAGCTCTGACGCGGTATCGGTGCCTTCGCCACCAGAGCGTTTCTGTTCGGGCGCAGCGAGCAACACAGGTTCTCCAGGCTCTGTCCCACCCCAAAATTCCTTTTCGACGCTCTTTTCGGGAGATCTCCTCGATCCGTTTCTCGTATACCCAAGCTATAGTAACACCTCCGTTTCCTCTAATCATTCACACTCGCCAAGCGATCCAGTCGTTCCCTCTCCAATTTCCGTCGCAGATGACCCAACCTCATTTGCTACTCAAGGCGTAGAAGTTCAACATCCGTTCCATGCTTCTGGAGGATCAGTATATTATGCACCGTCCCCTGCTCAACAAGTACAAGACGTAATTCCCAAGGAACATGTCCATTCGCAACGCCAAAGATATGCACAGGATCACTTTATGCCCTCGTTTCCTGGACCGATCCATAATTTCAAACAACAGAATTTGACCGAGGAACAGCATCATTGTAAGTCTGCCCCTGACCTCCGTCGCTCAGTTTTTTTGAAACTCGTGCCTGATTCACTCGGCTGTGGCTGTCAGATGCCTTCGATCCATCACCTGCTCACGGCCGGGGTCGTGTCAGAACCGCTGGTCCGTATCAATCATATGGAAGCGCGAGACGAGCACTACGGCAAGGCCACTTCGGCAGTCAGCTCAACCTCACGTTCGTTGATGCTCTCGACGGAGATTATTACGGACGAAATTGTGAGAGTCGGTTATTGCCTAGTTCATACTCTTTTGACCCACCTTTGCCAAGGCGAGAAGCCCATTAGCCAACCTCGGATGAGCGGAAGCGTTCCCCCCAGCCACCACTGGCCTGCGGTGCCTCTGGAAAACGACATGTTCGATACGCTACCGAGGTTTGGTAAGCAGTAATTCAATCGTTTGTGCTCGCACGATGGGATGGGCTGAGCAAATGGCGAGTAGGCTCGGATGAACCGAGATACCGAGCGACATTCGCAGAATGTGCCGTCGACGCTCTTCAATGGAATGGAGCGCATATCGCGCGACGCCAGGTGATAGACCCTGCATGAATACCTAAAACGCCTAATCTACCTTGCTTTGTTTTCTTTCTACTCACAGCTGTATAACAAGAAACTACTTAATACCCATGAGCATGTCGACGTACCGATAGGATTGCCATGTTTTCGTCTCATGACATGGATTCTGTCATTGACTTACCTACGACATTTCATACGTCTGAAACGCTGCACTAGCGAATTCACAGCAACTCGCGGCGAGCATGCAAGGGCAACACGAGTCGACCGACGCACTAAATCTTCGGAGTTAAAGGGTGGACTTACCCGCGTATCCTGGGGGAAAACGAGCGAGACCCTTGAGAGATGGGAGGCGGGCCGCTCAGGTCCCCAACAACGAAATACCAAAAGTCTTTATATATGCGTGTCTGAATGCTATTCAAATCGGAGGCATAAGTGGATGATTGGCTCTGCGAGTAGCCTTGTATGATCCGGGCGGGGCTGGACGGACTCAGAGGCGTGGAGTTTACACGAAACTAACAATGGAAGATCTTTGTGAGTGGGTCAATGACTCCATTGCACATGCGAATTCGAAATCCTCGTGCTCATAAACTGTACTGGTAAAGGTCGTACCAGAGCTGGTGGGTTCGAATGAGCAAAAGGCTTTGAGTCTTGAAAGTTTGACGGTTTGCCCTTCTCCCGCGAGCCGCCGCGGCGGGTGCCTTCCTCTTTCGGTCAGCAAGCAGAGTGGCATTTCGGGTCCAAGTAGACGATGAACTCGAACCGTGACCCATCCCGCGCTGAGCAATGCTCCCAACACCAGCTCTGAGCTCTACCCGACGTGGCGCTTTCCATTACAATGTTACGAGCGGTCGCTCACGCTCGTTTGACTACCGTGCCGCTCTCCGGTCTCTCAGTGGGCGCTCGAGACTGACCAACCTGGGCGTGTTGCTCTTGACTGCATTTGGCTGTATATCTTTCTTATATAACCTCGCTTTCATCTTTTCTTCTTCGTCGACGTATTCGTATTCGTCGGGCGTGGGTATCGTGGGCTATGCACCACCAGGCAGTATTCTTGCCACGATACGGCGCGACGAGACGCTGGAGCATCTGTCTCACCTTATTGTCGTCCCTGGACATGCAATTTGGTCTGGTTCCAAAAAGGGTGAGGTTCTTGACGAAGAATTGTGGACTCTGGAAGATTACCAGAGAGGGGGTGGTAGGATATCTGCGTTCGTCGATCATATCAAACAAGGGTAAGCTGGGTTGCGTTCTTTGGCCACGCGTACATGATAACCTCGAGCTCAAGCTCGGGATAAGAGCTGACATTTGAACGTTACCAGTGTACTCCTTGCGTTGGAAGACAAAAATTCTTTACTGGTGTTCAGTGGGTAAGGGCTCGTATGACACGTTTATCTTCGATCAAATGGCTAACCCATTGTATGATCTCACTCCGCAGTGGTCAAACTAGGCCTCAATCGACGACAACTGAAGCAGAGTCATACATGCGACTGGCACTAAGTATGGAGCTATTTCGCATCAGTGCACCTGCTGGAGCTAGTACCCCATTTTCTCGGGCCACGACGGAGACGTATGCCCTCGATTCGTATCAAAACATATTGTTTTCCATCGCACGGTTTCATGAGGTCACCGGAAGATACCCGTCTCAAATTACCGTGGTTGGCTACGAGATGAAGCGGCGACGGTTTGAAGAATTACATCGAGTGGCAATTAAATTCCCTGCCCCGCTATTTGAGTACATAGGCCTCGAACCTCCCGCTACAGATGATGAAGCCATCACGGCTCGCAAAGGCGAGGTAAGGGTTGGACGCAACCATCCTAGGATTCACACTAATTCCGACAATACTGCGATCCCATATAGCTCGAAAACGGCTATCAGCCATATGCACTTGACATATATGGCTGTCACGACTTCCTTCTTTCCAAAAGGCGGGGTAGGAACCCATTCATACGATTTCATTCCTACCATGCATCCGCGCCGGAACTGCGTGGTTTGCTCGAGTGGTGTCCAGACGATCCCAAACAAATCTACCAGGGTCCCCTACCCTGGGATGTGTTTGGGTGATATGTGGCAAGAACCCTTTCCCGACGTATTTTCTCATACATAGATAATGCCGCATTCAATAGACGTAATTTATTTGCAGGCCGCATAGCGCTGCGTGGCATGCGCCATGTGGAACTGTGAAACACCTTCCTACAGGTTTCACCAGGGCCCTGGTGGACAAGGTTCACGCCATCAACTCGCATCCGGATTTGGGCAACCGGGCAGTTGTACCGAATGTTGCCCAGGCGAGGTACATCCCGGCGAGAGCATGTCGCTAACATATCCATAGGCTGTGTAGGAAATCAGAATTGGTGATGATGCTGAGGTGTGACCACTGACTACAGCCGGTGGTACTAGACTCGTCACCGTGAGGTCCTTCATCGCGGATCCCCGAAGCTCGCCGTGCGCCTTCTGTTCATCCCACGGGCACCATGTCGAGGACAATGCGCACCAACGTCATGGTGCTGAGGGTTGCTTTCATCCCTTCCGCAGTTGTCTAGCTTCCCTCCCTTTCCGATGTGCACCGGACGTCTGTACAAAATGAGCTACCTATGAGTGTCTTCTATTTCTACCACGGCGCGTAGCTTGATGCCCCGAGGCAGGCTTACTACTGTAGGATTACCTACTGGCGTTTTTCGACCCTCTCGACCAGGGAAGCTGCCCGGACATCTCTTTCATCTCCGGGTCCTGTGAAGAAGAATTTTTCAAGGGCAGAGGAGGTTAGGGTGGTCTCCTGTCTTGCAGACCGCCATCGACCCGTCTCTGGAAGCGGCTAACACTTTCATTATGATGACAGATGCGTATGGAAGCAATCGAAAGTAGGGGGGCATGGCCTCAGTTCCTCTGGGTACAGTAATTTCCTCCTGTCCTGAGAGATGATTTCTCCGCGGTCGCCTTGAGACTTCCTTGTGGTCAACCACTCGGACTTGGACGCTGGCATCCTCAATTAATGGAACCTGCCACCCCTGAACTCGAATTGAATGGCGCACCCCTGCTCAGATGTCCAACCGACCAGCGGGGAAAAAATTGTTTGCGTCAGGCTGATCGCTGCCGTTCATTCATCATCCATTATGCGTTGACAGGACTTGGGTTGAGGCGCGGAGAGGTCTGACGTGTTTATTTCACTATCGACGTTGATGGCTCACGGAAATGAACAAACAAATTTTTTCCTACATTGTTAACCCAGGACTGCGCAACGTTCGAGGACGAGCCCAACCACCGATCGGGCCAAAGGGGAATCTGCCTTGACAGACAGGACCTTCGATGGGAGGGACCACGATATATCCTCGTTCAGCTCCGTGTGTCGTTCGTCCAGCTCCACGATTGGTGATTACTACCCATGCACATGACTGTTATCACCCAAACAAAGATCCAGCCGGATTTGGTTCCGTGCGGGCGGTGCAGCGTGCCACTTGTCGGAAGCCTGCTGTCGGGAACGGAGACCGGCTCGTCGGATCTCGCCCTTACAAAAAAAGGGGCGAGTTTACCCTTTGCGTGGATAACACGCACTGGCACGGCTGCTTTGTGCTGCGGTTCCATGATAGTCGTGGAGTCCATGCGTCTTTTTGTGTCTAGATGCTGAAGGTCGTGTTCTGCGCAGAACGTTGCTCCCGCCCTCCGCTCTCGCCCCTTTGTCAGTCGTCGACTCATCTGAATCGAAGTCCAGACCAGCGCTGAAAAATATTGAGGCCAAATTCGCTGAATGCCAAAGAAATAGTCGGAGTAAGCGCCTATTCATGGCGTACTTGAAAAATGCGAGTCTTGGTACGGTTGGTGACGAGTCTTCGATGATGCCCCTTCGATCGTGCCTTTTCCTAAGGTGCATGGTCAATATCCCCGGAGGAACAATGTACCCCAAAGATTTTTGGGAAATTCTAAGCCCAGGATGGGTCAGAGGTACGTGATCATGTCGCCTCGATCTTCTTACCTCCTTGCCCCAGGGAGACAAAGGACTGATGGCAAATATGGAAAGTGCGAATCTGAGCTTGAGGGAGATGTGGATTAGGGATAACAGTGAACACTTTTAACGCCTAGTCGCCTTGCCCTGGAGCGCTTTTTCGTGCCGAATATTCTCATTTGCACCATAGCAGAACATGGGCGAATAATCCCATGTAGGGAACACAAAACCCAACCTCTAATATGGTTCAGTGAGTCATCCTCGACGTCGCTTCTCGATTATCTTTTGATCAACCGAGCTTGATCAGGACTGATGTGCTAATAATGGGCGGCGTTAGCATAGGACATCGATAACGACATCACTTATTTAACATCCTTCTTTACCCCTTTGTACCGGTAACTTATCCCCCCTGGACAGACAGAAGACTCAAAGGAAAAACAGTTGGGGTTCTATACGTCAACTTGTACATATGACAATGGGGCCGATTAGTAAAGAGAGTTTACGCCGCCGACATCGTCCCCATTTAATGTGGAGGAGGTGCGCCCCAATGGCACGGGTGGTCTTGGAGATCGGAAGAGGCGCCCTGACTGAATTGTTCTTCGAATTTGTTGTCCGCTGCACCTTCGCAGATTTCTAATGAGAGCTTCCCATCGCGCCGTAATTTAGGTGATGAGGGGAATCTCGATTAGTGGTTAGACGCCCTGTCTTTAAAAAAATTCCGGGGTTAGGCGAGGGATTGTTGAGCAGTTTGCGCCGACAACCTGAACAAAAAGGCTCAGAAGGTGAGGCAATGGTCTTAAGCGAGAGAGGCAGTGTACATCGTTCGATGCCCGATAGTTTGGAATATTCAGGAGCATAAGCGTAGCGAAACGCCGCAGTGGGGACGAACGGCTCGCGATTGTTTGCACGAAGAGAATAGACGACCGTCACCCTGGCCTCGGGCTTTGTGCGCAAATTTGTTCCTACTCATTCCTTCAGAGGGTGTGCTCTACAGTCGGAACTGCGGGGAAAGACGAACGAGAATTCAAGATCAAGGACAATCCATGGAGCTCTGTTCGTGAATCGAACAGCAACGTAAGTATGTACCGTATGTGACATCGTCTCACTCACCTAGAGGCCAACTGCCTGGGCAGCTTCAACCCCTTGCTAATCCACAAGGAAGAACCACCGCCACACATAATGACTGCGAGTTGCTATGTGGAGTCGTCGATAGCAGGGAAATCCTATCACGACGGTTGTTATCCACTTGGTAAGTCAATCGGTTGGTACATTGGTACACACATACCTGCCTAAGGGCCAATGCTTGAGATATTTAATAGTTGCGGTCACGGTGGTCCTTCTAAACTTTAACCCTAGCTGTCCCCTATGAATCTGGGACTTGTAGGCCACTACTGTCTTCTACTCGTCCGTGCCTTCGTGATAGGCTTTTTGCTCTTCTTCATGCTTACCGCTTGTGTGCTTGTGCACACTGTAACTTGTGAGAAGATAGAAACGGTTGCGAGAATATTTCAACCGCAGTCCCATTGGAAGATTCCCCGAACTTGAGGAATAGTTCCTCATAATTCCTGGAGGAGGATGGGCTTACACAACAGTCTCTTGTCTCGCGTCAACTTCGGAACGTCGGAACGAAGTTCCCTCCTCCATTAGGAAGGAAGAAGAATTCGCGGACTTGAAAACATACGGCCAACTTGTTCGCCGTGAGCAAGACTGGAACTTGACTTCATGACGACCTCCACCTTGTGCCGGACAGCGATTATTTCTTCGGGAACATGTTTTCGGTCACGCTGTATCCATACTACATCGTCCGTGTTATTCGTTGGAGGTAGGAGAACAACGCGGAAGAACAGCGTGAAGGCTGGTGAGCAACCTTGACTGACTCTTTAAGTTGACCGTGCGTTCTCGTACTCATATGAACAAATATAGCCCCTTCATCGAAAAGCCGTCTCGCACAGTCATTGCAGCCTACAGGCAGAGCCAAGAAGCTTGGGTCGCTGCACGTCGCATCCGCTTCGCGTCCGTCTTTCGCGCGAGATGTAGCTCCCCATAGTGGTAAACAGCCGAAGCAACTGACTTCGCAGCGCTCGAATCCCTTAGAGGAGCAATTCGATCTTTCTACGCCGTCTCTCCCCAACGCTTTCCACAGCGACTTCACCTCACCCCCATTGCTCCCCGGTCTACTGCAGAGCATCAAGGAGACCTTGGGACAGGATGCTACGCCAACTGCGATTCAGGCGCTTTCTTTGAAACATCTGATGAAAGAGCCGGACACAGGGTCGAAATGGAAGGAGTATCTCCTTGCGAGTGAGACGGGATCCGGCAAGTCGATGGCGTACCTTTTACCGCTCCTTCAGGATTTGAAACGCACCGAGCTCGAACCTTCTGGCTCTCCACACAAATCGTCACCGCGGCCGCTTAACCCCCGTGCTTTGATACTGGCACCGACTCACGAATTGTCCCGACAACTGGCAGGATTTGCGAAAAAGCTCTCGCACATCATCAAGCTTCGTATATTGTGTGCCTCTCGAGCGAACACGCACAGTACCGCCAAGAACAATGGAACTGCTTCAAAGATGAAGATGACCATGGACGTTGTATTTGATAACAGCGACACTGGTGACGTGACGGTTGGTAGCGGGGGTTGCTCGTCCCACGGAGTCGATGTACTTGTCGGAACCCCCATGAAGCTCTTGGAGCTCGAGAAAGGCAAAGGTTGGAACTGGGAACAAAGAGCACATGAAAAAGCACTCAGAGTTGGATCGAAGAAGACCGACGACTCTGCTTCTGCACAAAAACTCGCGGCCTCCGTGCGGAAGTTCTGGGTAGACGAGCCCGAAATGGGTCTCGAAAACGTTGAATGGGTCATCATTGATGAAGCGGACGTTCTGTTTGGTACGTTCGATCCTCCTTACTTATGCATTCCAATCGAATTATTGAATGCCCAGATCCCGACTTCGAGGCATCAACACGCCAGTTGTTAGCTGACATCGCTGCGGCGAAGGGACAACCTGTTCCCATTATCCCTGTTTCACCAATCTCATTCAATGAGACACGGCCGACTTCCGATCCCCTACAACCAATATCATATCCCTTTCATCTCCTGCTCACCAGCGCTACCATTCCAAATTCCCTCAGTAATTATCTGTCTACCCACCATCCCACGCTAACCCGCCTTGCATCCCCGAAACTTCACCACCTGCCTAGTGCTCTACAAACGGAGCATGCCAAATGGACGGGTGGGAACAAGGATGCAGATATTGAACGCCGCATTCGGCGTGTATGGGCTGAGGATGCTCTCACGCATGCCAAGAGCGCTCTCCCAGCTGGCCGTCCAGTCAAGCTTTCCAAAATTATCGTATTCTGTAACAAGAGAAGTAAAGTAGAGCAGCTCACGACATTCCTCGGTACTCGCGGTGTCGCCTGTGTCGCGCTGACTGGTGACGCGGATGCTCGCAAAAGGGGAAACAATCACCACTTGGATGGGTTCTTGAAGTCTGGCGACTTCTCCCACATGTCGGGTTCTCGACCGTCGAAGCCGCCAGTGTCGAAAGCTGGCCTTTCGAATCCCGCGATCACTCCTCACGTTCTTGTCACGACATCTCTTCTCTCGCGGGGTCTCGACTTTAGCCCTGAGATCAAGCATGTTTTCATTGTGGACGAACCGAGGAACATGATCGATTTCCTACATCGAGCCGGGAGGGCAGGCCGCGCGGGAGAATCAGGCAAAGTTGTCGTGTTTGGGCGCGCAGAAGGACGTGGTAGCGGTCGGACGGAAGAAATGCGGAAAAAGATTCGGGCGCTGGCGTAGACTGTAGACCTTGGTTAATTTTGGGTATGGACTTCGTGCTAATAGGTATCCCCAGCTCACCTGTTGGTTAATGTGTTTGAACCTGACGACGGAGAGTATCTTGGATTTGATCCGTTTCAACATTGTAAGCGTATAAAAATAGTAAGAATAGTAAGTAACAAAAAGTGATCGACACCAACACAAACTTGTGCCCTCGAAGAATAGATTCTAATTTCATGGGTATGTCGCGTGGAATCGTGAAACCGTCCCAAGGTACAAAAAGTTCGACGCCAGCAGGATTCGAACCTGCGCCCTCAAAGAGGAACAGATTTCTAATCTGTCGCCGTAACCACTTGGCTATAGCGCCTTGTTGAGCTTGGTTAGTGGAATCATTACAACATAAAATATTTCCAAGCCTCATTACCTTCCTGGCTACTTCGAGGATATAGCATTCCCTACCTCTTACGATGTTGGTGTGTCGTCCTCGACCTCGCCGTCTCGCGGCCTTTTCTTTCTTCAGCACCTCCTCCGCTCGCTCGACCTCGACCACCTCCAGCCCCGCCACTGCATCCCCCTCCCAACCAGCGAACAAACCCCAAGACTCCATCTTCACCGCGCCAGAATCACCATGGGATCACGTTTTCTCCGACATCGAACCCGTCTCCCCACTCCCCCCCGCCCAACGGCTCCGCACGCGCCTAGACGGTGGCAACAGCGTCGGCGTCGGCGCCGGTGCCACTCCCCTTGCCGGACGCAAGAAAACCCATGGCCTAAACCAAAAGCTCACACAGCGTTCGTCTGGCGTGAGACACCAACGCGCGTCCATCACCGCACGCGAGATGAGCGTGTTTGACGAGATGTTTGATTTGATTTTCAATGCGGTGTCTGCGCAGGACGGCAAGTCCTCGGGTTTGGGTTCGGGTTCGATGTCATCTGCGCGGACGCCCTCGTCTGCCACTCCCTATACTCCGTCGACGTCCACACCGTCATTTCCGGGTCAGACGCCAAGTATTGGTCGTGCAGGGGCCCCTCTTAATGACCTTTTCCGCACGCTGCGTCGTCATACTTCGCGCGTTCGATGGACTACGGCTATCGACGAAGAACTTGATCGAAAGAAAGAAACGATGGAACTATTCAACACGGATCACGAACTCCTCCAATGGGTGATGATGGAACTCTTTGGGGAGTCGCAGCAATGGGACGAGGAAGCGAAGAGAGTGATCGCTGCCTCTAGCGCTGATATGACGAAAGAGGAAGGGAGAGGAAATTGTCGTTCTGTAACGACGGCTTCCGCTACGCAATCGTCAGCGTCAGCGTCCCCGTCGTCTTCTAGTACGCCGAAAGAACACCCTATTAACCACTCCGTCTATCCCCAC
>JBBPQZ010000394.1:0-16530 GCA_038092795.1 Boletus rubissimus
TTGTACCTTCTTCCCCACTTGTTTCCCACAATAGTGTTACCCGCCTTGACGTTGCTTCACAACGTCCTCCTACTCCTCCTATGGAGTGTACAATTAGCCCTTCAGATGATACTGAACAAGCCCCTCTCTCTGTAGATGTCCTGATCACCGCGTATTGCCTCTCAGATGGTTCCCCTACCATCTTCGAGATCCGCGAGCTCACCGAGCTCATCACCGACCCCAGTCTCGCAACCACCTTAGACTGTTACCTCAACTTGGCGTCCCCTTTATATGCCCTCTATAGCGCCTACCTGGTGAACCTTAACATCATCGCCCTCGCCCACGCCCCCACCGCGGATGCCAACCAGTCCTACATGGCCCAATTCATCTACCAGGACGCCATGCAAGCCCAGTCTTGCTTGCTGGTCGCACTCCACCAACTCGGCATGCTCACGCTTCTACGTGACATGCGTCGCTACCTCCTGGCCATGGCCACCCAGACTCGCCCCCTCACCCGCGAATTATATGAGGCACTCGCTGTCGAACACCGTTGCACCTGTCAGCGTGCGACCCCCACAGTCTCCCTCGCCGAGGTCGAAAGGCCTCCCCCTGCAGAACCCATCACGGTTTTTCAGGCTCTCGCGATTCCAACCGCACCAACCACCCCCTCTGCTTCCTCGACCCCTCTCGGGTCCGACAAGGACCGTCTTATGCAACAGATCGAAAGCACCTGGACCGGCGCCGACAGTCGGCTTCCCCTTCCGGACTCACATCCCCGAGCCGGAGAACGCTGCTACTCTTGCGGCCGTATCGGCCACTTCTGTTACAACTTTTCCTTTTCTTCGTACTTCTCTTTCGCCTCGTCTCAATCCATGTACTACCATCGGTGCTAGGCCCCCTTATCCAAAGGATCCTAGCACGACCCACAGACTATATTCCGTTTCTCTGCCACTGGCTTCGCCAGCTGCCTCCATACCCGTGGCATATCCTCTTACCATATTTGTCTCGCTGATTCTCCCGCGATGTGTCGCACGCGTGTTCTGATCTTCATCATTACGCGTCCTTCCTCTTCGGGCTTCTTTCCATTCCGTGGCGCATCTTCTTTTGATCCGTAACATGTCACTCTTTCTTTCTTCGTCTCCCTCGCATTTCTTACTTAGGTCCGTGCGCGAGGAGACTACGTATAAAACCCACTCGAGTAACCACCTAGATCCTTAGTTTAGACCTCCTTCGATATACTCTTGTATCTCGTCGCCACTAGCAATCTAGGTTGCTCCTTTCGTCTTAACTCGCCCGCGGTTAGGAAACCCCTAGATCGCTTCCTTGATCGACTTGTCTCTCGACTCGTCGATACCTTATCCACCGTTGGAGGAATCCCCACAACGGAAGTACTGCGTGACGGCTCTACAAGCCGACTATCCTTGATCGGTTCACTCTACGCTTACTGATACTCTCGAGGAATCCCCTCGACTCTTGCTAACGGAGGAAACCCCACGTTAGAACCCCTGCGTCGTCGAGCCCCAACTCGACTCCTTATCTTCGAAGGTCTTAGCGATTACTCCTACCCCGGGTAGTCGTAACAACTTCCAACGAGATTGCCCCGTACACCAATGCATGACCTGCCTCCGCTGGGCCCCTGGACATATCCTTGCCCGTTGCCCCCTTCGTCGTTGCACCGCCTCACCACCACCTCGTCGTGTTCCTCCCCCAAGGCAACAATCCTCCTCATCCTCGTCCACACAAACGTCCTCCTCGTCATCCTTCTCTGGACGTCGTCGTTTCCGTTGTGGAACCACCTCCTCTCGCCGACAGGAAGCATCCTCCACCCCTCGTCACTCCTCCCCTGTCCTCCGTCGATTTCCTCGACGCCGTTTCCCTTCTCCCCTCATCGATAGAAACTACTCCGACGAGGAAGACTGTATCGATGAAACCGGTTACAGTAACATCACGGGCTCCCCAGTTGGCGGCCCCGTTCTCTACTGATTCCCCCATGGTTGAGCTGCTGTGCACTCTCATGGCTGATTTGTCTTTGTCTACAACGTGGTCTTGACTCTACAAAGGAAGTAATGTTACAACTTCTTCTTTTCTTCGTACTTCTCTTTCGCCTTTGCTCTATCCATGTACTACCATCGGTGCTAGGACCCCTTATCCAAAGGATCCTAGCACATCCCACAAACTATATTCCTTTTCTCCGCCACTGGCTTCTCCAGCTACCTCCGTACCCATGGCATATCCTCTTACCATATTTGTCTCGTTGATTCTCCCGCGATATGACAGCCGCGTGTTCTGATCTTCATCATGACGCGTCCTTCCTTTTCAGGTTTCCTTCCATTCCGTTATGCGTCTTCTTTTGATCCGTAACGCATAACCCTTTCTTTTATAGTCTTCCTCGCATTTCTTACTTAGGTCCATGCGCAAGGAGACTGCGTATATAAACAACTCGAGTACCACTTAGATCGCTAGTTTAGACCTCCTTCGAGCTACCTTGTATCTCGTCGCCGCCTAGCAATCTATTTGCTTCTCTCGTCTTACTCGCCCTGCGGTTAGGTAACCCCTAGATCGCTTCTTTGATCGGCTTGTCCTTCGACTCGCCGATACCTTGTCCATTGTTGGAGGAATCCCCACAACAGAAGTACTGCGCGTTGGATCCAACCCAACTACCTTGATCGGTTCGCTCTATGCTTACTGATATCTTCGAGGAATCCCCTCAACTCTTGCTGACGGAGGAATTCCCACATCAGAACCACTGCGTCGTCGGCCCCAACTGACTCCTTGTTATCGAAGGCCCTCTACAATTACTCCTACCCCGGGTAGTCGTAACAGTACCCCACTTCTGGTGAGTACAAGACTTCGGTCAGTCAAAGTTTCGAGACCTCAACCCTATTTGGGACTTCGATTATCAGGTCGCCTACCCCAGTCACACTGAATTTCTGTTTGTTTGCAGCGATAAAGGACTTGGGTGGGATGCTCTGGATGTTTGTCATATGATCTCGGTCGGGGGTAATATGGCGCATTGTTCCTGAGTCGTACAACTCGACGCAGGTGGTCTTGTTTTGGTGATCGTTTGCTTCCATAGTGACATTCTCCAGGTTGTTTTTGGTGGCGGGAGAAGGGCCAGCACAGCTGCTCGATGTCTCGTTGTCAGCATCGTGCGCTCAAAGCTCCTCCTCGTCCCATTCACAGCCCCAAGGACTGTCATCACCAACAACTGAAAACCAGTCATCCTCATTGTCGGACATGTTCTGTGCTGCGCTAAGTAGGTCTCCATGTTCGTCATCGCTGTCTGACTCTTCCATGAGCAGATCTGGGAGCGCATCGTCGTCCTTGACCACACCAAATACTCTGTCATTGGAGTTGTCCTCGAATGCGGCATTGGCACTGTAAGTGGGAGGCGTCGTTTTCTTCTCGCTCTTATCATGGTCCCTCGCTAAATGTTTTTCAGAACCGCAGGTCCAGCATTGGTGTTTGGGATGGTCACCATATGGAGGTCGTCTACCTCGGCCTCGTCCATGGGCAGGCGCAGTCATGGCCATTGCCTCATCACAGTCCTTCATCTCGCCTCAAATGGTATATTTTAGCTTTTGCCATTCAGACTCTTTGCTGATGAGCAAAATCAGAATGTCGGGTTTGATGGTTTTTGTCATTGTGTATAAGCAGGCGGCAGCGAGTTGGCTCGAGGCAAAGTTGGCGAGGAAATTTGGAAGGGATCTAATAATGGTGGAACGGTAGTCTTTTTCATTGATCTCTACTCCCACTGACGCTAATTCCTCCCGCTTCATCCACAGACCGTCTAAGAACTGGTGGACATCACCACCTTTCGACATTTTGAAGTCCAGGAACTGTGTGCATAGGTCCGTTTGTGTGTAGGTACCCTTCTCAGTATACTCGTGCTCGATTTCTGCCCACATTTCCTTGACAGTTTCGATCTTACAGATTCTTAACATGGTTGAGTCAGGGATGTGCTGGGTGAGTAGATGCTTCGAAATACCCTCGTTTTTCTTCCACTTTTTTAGCTCTGCGTCTTCCGCGTTGGTCATCGGGCTGCTGAATGAAGGTTTCGCGGCAGTCCCTTCAAAATGACCCCACAGTTCTTTTGCCTCAACAGCGGTCTGGAAATGGAAAGCAAAAATTGCCCAGTTTGTGCCTTTGACATCGAGCTTGGGCACATTGCTGGGGAGCATATCGGTGGTGATGGATATGGTGGTTGACATTGTGAGTAGTATTTCGGGTTTAATGTGAAGCAGCAGGGCTCGTAACCTATAAGATCTAGACAAGAAAGGGCTTAGTCGTTGCGCGGGTCAATAGACTGAGTGGATTACCTAGACAAGAAAGGGCTAGGTATGACATGAGTACTATGGTATAAAACAATATGCAGAAAAAGGCTCACCTTAGTCTTTGCGCGGGTCAACGGACTGAGGGGGGCAGTACTTTGACAGGGATACTATATACTCATAGGTATTTATATCAGGGTGCAGTATATGAAAAGAGTAATACCAGGGATGAACGAAAGGGTGAAGAGAGTTCATACAGGTAGAAGAAATGATCGTGTCCGTGATATGGACAGTTAGTACTTAGCATATGGTAAAAGGTATAGTCTGTGCCACAAGAATGAAACATACGGGATAACCGACGGCGGCTGCGCTCACGCTTGCGTAATCTGACATGGCCAAGTTGGTCCAAGCTGCAAAAGGAAATTAAAGATTACTTCCGAATTGATGTGCTCTCCCACGAGTCGCTTCGGAAGTTGGAAGGTCTCCGACAAAACAGCCATCCAATCGATCTCTTCCTCCAACGCTTTGAGATGCTTCAGAACGAGGCAAACATCGAGGACTATCATGCCATTATGCTCCTCAAGAAGGTGGTTGATTACCACATCTATGAATGGGTTCGAATGAATCACCTGCGATTAGAATTTGGCATTGATGAGCTCAAAGAAAATTATAAAGCCGTTGGAAGAGCCTATGAGCAGATGGCTATAGAGCGCAGTCCTCCCACTAATTCCCACTTTGTCCTATGGCCTTAGGGTCATTATCAATATCTGCTGCCTTCTCAGCCTCCCCCCCCTCAACGTCCGCAGTTTATGGCAACTGGGACTCAGCCGGGCCGCGGTGTCCCCATGGAGATAGGAGTGCAGCAAGCTGCATCCGCAAGGCCTGAGACAAGAACTTGTTTTTTGTGTAATCTCCCTGGGCATATCAAGCCTGACTGCCCCAAGAACCCCTATCGTCGTCTCCTGCACTCCCTTCAGTAGTATCAACAGGTCATTTGGAATTACGACCAGGGAGCTTATGTTCCGGTCCCTGAATATTCCCAGGTGCATGTGGTGCAACAATCTCTCTTCCGTCCTCTCCCCATTCCACCAGTTACAGCACCGGTAGTAGCAATGGCCACCCAACATTTCGTCTTGGAAGAAGCCGAGGCTTATTACCGTGATAAGTTTGAAGTTGAAGCCAAGCAACGCGCGGCCGAGGCTTTAAAAGGACACAGCATGTAGGAGTAGAGGGTTCCTCCATGCATGGACCTAATTCTTTTTCTTCTTCATTTATATCTTGTACTGAGTCCAATTTTCCTATTTCTGATCTTTCATCTGTATTATGTAGTTTGTCCGTTTCTTCCGTGAGAGCATCTCAATTGAGCATGGCACCAGAATTAAATAATAGTGTGCTTAATTCTCTCCAAAAACAACAAAAAATTAGTTCTATTTATAAACCCCTCTTGTGTGTCATGACTTCCTAGCATCGTGCAACAACATTGTTATTTGGCAGAGAGTTCTCGCTTGAGACTGTCATATGTTGCCAGCAGGATGATCAATGGGAATGCCACTGGTTCAAAGCTTTCTTGGACTCTGGTGCTACCCATACATTCATTGATCAGGACTACGTTATATGTCATGGAATACCTTTCTTTCCCCTCGATAACCCGATTAAGATACATAACGCTGATGGATCAGAAGGCGCTATTGGCCAAATCCAGCATGCGGTAACCCTGATCATGGAAATCACTGGACACTTTGAAATTATAGATGCTTATATATCTAAATTAGGAACACATCACATGATCATCGGGTATGACTGGCTTTTCCACCATAATCTCGAGGTCAACTGGGTGCAGAAGTCTATTTCATTTCCGCACTGCACTCAGTATTGCAAAATTATGGGTTCTGGACCTTCTGCTTCTAATTATTTTGAACCAAGTCCTTCCTTTTTACGTATGATAGAAGATAGACTAAAGGATCAAGTTCCCGAGGTGTATCACGAGTTCCTTGAAGTCTTCTCGGAACAAGAATCAACAAGAATGCCAATATGAAAGCCTTGGGATCATGCCATAGATCTCAAGCTGGACTTCATTCCGAAAAAAGGTCGAGTAATTCCCCTCTTGGACATTGAAATGGACGAAGTTCATGCATTCATCGACAAGGAGCTCAAAAAAGGATACATTGCTCCTTTCAAATCGCCTCAAACGTCTCCTGTATTCTTTATTCCAAAAAAGAACAGTGGAAAAAGGATGGTCATCGATTACCATTACCTCAATGAGGGTACCATCAAGAATTCCTATCTGCTCCCTTTGATCCTGCAGCTCATTGATCAGCTGAAAAATGCTGACATGTTCATGGCCCTTGACTTACATTGGGGTTACAATAATGTGCGGATCAAGGAAGGCGATGAATGGAAAGGTGCCTTCGTTACCCCAATTGGAGCTTACGAACCCACGGTAATGTATTTTGGTATGACTAATTCTCCTCCCACCTTCCAACAAATAATGAATGATATATTTAATGACATGTACACTGTAGTAATTATTTACATTGATGATTGTATGATATTTACATTGAAGAAGACTCGGGAGGAACACGAGAAGGTAGTAAAAGAGGTCCTACGTCATTTATGCAATAATGACCTTTACGTAAAACCCTCCAAGTGTTACTTCTCGAAAGACAAGGTGGACTTTCTAGGCATGGTTGTATCTAAAAAGGGGGTGGAAATGCAGGAAAAGAAAGTCGCTGGAGTTATGGATTGGCCAGTTCCTACCAGGTTGAAACAGCTCCAAGGATTCCTCAGTTTCTGTAATTATTATAGGCATTTCATTTCAGGCTTTGCCAAGATTGCTTGCCCCTTGAACGATCTTACCAAGAAAGATGTTTCATTCACATGGGGTCCCAGTCAACAAGTGGTGTTCGATGCCCTCAAAAAGAAATTTACCATGGCTCTACTTCTCGCATATCCCAATCGAGATCAAGATATGCGAGTTGAAACTGACGCCTCGGATATTGCAACAGGAGCTGTGCTCTCTACTCTTTGCAACAATGGTAATTGGCGACCTATTGCCTTCATTTCCCATTCATTTGATAGCACAGAGCAAAACTATCCTATTTATGACAAAGAGCTTCTTGCAATTATTCGAGTGCTGGAAGAGTGGCATCATTATCTCATTGGTCGCAAAAGATTCAAAATCTGGACCGATCACAAGAACTTGGAGTATTGGAAGAAGCTGCAGACACTCAGCAGTCGGCAGGCTCGATGGCATGCCGTGCTCCAGGAATTCAACTATCTATTTGTTTATAAGCCAGGTTCTTCAAATGGCCGGGCCAATGCACTTTCTCATCGTCCAGACCATGATGAGGCTGTGCAGGATCACAATGCCAATATTATGGTCCTGCCTCCCGCTGTTTTCATTAATTTGGTTTCCTTGTCTTCGGACTTTCTTTCAGAGTTAGAATCGGAGTCTGCTTCTCTCGGAGTGGATGCTGTGAATGACTTCCTTTTTGACGCATCTATGAACATTTTCAAAAATGACAAAAACAAAGTTTTTGTACCTCCTTCGCTACGTACTTGTCTTCTTATATTATGCCACGATTCTCCTATCACTGGTCATGGCAGACATTCTAAAACTATTCATACTCTCACTCGTTACTTTTTGTGGCCTGGTGTCACCAAAGACGTTAAAACATACGTAGACAGCTGCCAAGTGTGTGCCCTCACGAAGGGAAAGTCAAAAGCACCGGCAGGAAAACTCCTTCCTTTGCCTGTGGCCAAAATACCATGGGAAGATCTCTCAGTAGATTTCATTATGGGATTACCTGAATCACGTTCTTTTATGGCTATTTGTGTGGTAGTAGATCGCTTCTCCAAAGAAGTTGTATTCATTCCCATGTACGATACATGTTCTTCTTCGGACTTAGCAAAATTATTTAAAGATCACGTTTGGTGTATGCACGGACTCCCCTTCACTCTAGTTTCCGATCATGGTCCCCAATTTGTGTCCGCTTTTACCAAGGACTTATGCAAGCTCCTCAGTATCTCTCAAAAGATTTCCACGGCCTATTATTCACAAACAGATGGTCAAACGGAGCGCGTTAACCAAGATCTCGAACAATATCTCCGTGCTTACATAGGAAAAAAGCAACACGAATGGGTTGACTGGCTCAAAATGGCTCAATTCTCCCATAACAATACCGTCACTACTGCCACCGGCTCTATCCCTTTCAATATCACACGTAATTACGCCCCTTGCATGGGATTTGAAGGGAGATTAGCTGGTTTCACCAGAGAAATGGGCTGTTCTCACAAGGAGATTGAAGAAGCACTTAAAAACACACGAGATCGCATGATTGCTTCTATGGAGAAAAGTTGTTCTGAAGCCCCAGAGTACTCTATGGGCCAGCAAGTCTGGTTATCTACCGATAAACTCAAACTTCCTTATATGGCAAAGAAATTAACACAAAAATGGATTGGACCCTACGCTATCACCATGGTCCTTCCTAACACCGTCATGCTTAAACTCCCCAATGCAGTCCGCATTCATCCCACGGTCAATATCTCTCACGTAAAACCTTATCGGGAAACCTTACCAAGACAGCCTAAAATCCAACCCAATGCGATTGAAGTTGACCAGGAAGGGGAAGAACAATTTGAGGTAGACTATATCACCTCATCACGTCTAAAGAATAGGAAGTTGGAATACTTGGTACATTGGAAGGGTTACAATGAAACTGATCATACATGGGAATCTGCCGACATCATCAACACTGCCCCTCTGGCAGTTGCCGATTTCCACAAATTGAATCCTTCCACTTCTCGTAAACTCCACGGACTCACAGCCTCATCTTTTGCTTCTCTCTTTTCTCCTTTCGAAAACTTTACAGTTACCAAGCCAACCACGACTCGCCTGGAATTCAAGTCATAAAAAGGGGATAGTGTTATAATATGAACATTTTCAAACTTTTTTGGACTTGTACTCTTTTCTTTTTCAGTCACGTGATCTGTGCACATGACTGTGGTAGCCCTCACATGACCAGGTCTAGAGCCAATGACATCATACCACGAGGTGACCTCACCCTTTTAATTTCTGCTCTTCTCACATAGCCCCATTAATCTCTGTTATCTTCCTCTCATGATTGTGGAAACACTTAGCCTATTTATGGTAATCCATCCTATGCATAACATGGTCTGTGCGCACGCCTATACAATATATAAAGTAGCACTTTGCGACTGGTATCCCCAGTCTAATCCATTTTGTTCACCATGATAGTCATTGCCTTGGTCTTCTGGCCATTGTAGACTGTGTTGAGCGGAGAAGACCCACATACCCTCATCTCCTTGAGCCAGGAATCGTGTATCCTGCAAGCAACATCCGAGCCTTGTGGATTGACTAGACATTTCGGTGATAAGTCATAACAGGGAGGCTGAGACGGTGGGGGATATTGATAATGGCCCTGAGACCGTGGAATGAAATGGGAATTAGAGGGAGGACCATGCTCTATCGCCATTTGCTCATAGGCTCTTCCGACGGCTCTATAGTTTTCCTTGAGCTCATTGATGCCAAACTCTAATCTGGGGTGGTTCATCCAGACCCTTTCATAGATGCGGTAGTCTACCGCTTTTTTGAGGAGCATGATAGCATGGTAGTCCTCAATGTTCGCCTTGTTCTGTAAAACCTCAAATCATTGGAGGAAGAGGTCGATGGGGTGGCCATTTTGATGGAGACCTTCTAATTTCTGAAGTGACTTGTGGGAGAGTACATCAATTCAGAAGTAGTCCTTTATTTCCTTTTGCCGCTTGGACCAACTTGGCCAAGCCAAATCTCCTTTTGTGCTAGTAACGACATCTTGACCATTTTTTACCTCGGTTTCCTCATCATCGAGGTACTTCTCCAATGTTAATTGGATGAAGCCATCCGCCTTTTTCTCAAAACGGGAAAGGACAGCGATGCACCTCAGCTTGTCCGATTTCCATGTTTGGGCGTCCATTCACAAATGTAACTTTACCCACCAAAGATGGAAGGTGGATCGATCGCTGTTCCATTTCTCAGGATCGGCTATCTTCTTGGTTACGTTGTTCTTTTCGTGGTTTATGTTTAGGGTGGACAGCCTTGCAACAAGATCGTCTAAGTCCACCAAGTTTGACATATTTGACTATGGGTTTAAGATAACGGGTGGGGCATAGATATGAGCGGAAATGTTTGACACCGAAATATTTGAATGAGAAGGAGTGGTGTTCGGTGTGTTGCTTGTCATGAGAAGGCCAATAGACCTTTCGGGTATGGGATCGGGAAGGAATCTTGAAAATCTTCTTTTGGTTACTTACTGTGTGGACTATTTCAACCACATTCTGGGCAACCTACAAACTTGCTGCCTAAAAAAGTATTTCTTGGATTGGAGGTAATAATGTCTTCTCCGAATACAACAATGAAGGTGGCCACAGTGACTTATACTAGAATCCAAAATGAAAATACGAAAACAAGAAGGCGTGGGGGAGACCGGATCCGCCTGGCTATGGTGTACGGAAATACTATCCGCATTAGATGTGACATCACAGGTGATCACGCAAACCTGGGTACATCGGCGTAGTACCAACACGAACAGCTAGGCACTCAGCTGACAATGGGGGCTAGTACACTATGCCCAGTAGCAACGTTATCCATATTTGTATGGCGGATGACCGTATATAAACAGCGTGGGGCAAGTGCTGGTCTTGCTACCGTCAAGTGGTAGTACCTCTTGTTTCCTTAGCTCTGGGACCCGAGCGTTGTGTATATAGTCTAATCCAAGTGTTATGATCTTATCGCGAACGACAAACCACAAGGCTCGGAACTACTCACAGGATACACGATTCCTGGCTCAAGGAGAGGGTATGGGGGTCTTCTCTGCTCAACACAGTCTACAATGACCAGAAGACCAAGGCAATGACTATAGTGGTGAACAAAATGGATTAGACTAGGGATACCAGTTACAAAGTACTACTTTATATATTGTACAGGCATGCACACAAACCATGCTATGCGTGAGAGAGATTACCATAAATAGACTAAGTGGTTCCATGAACGTGAGAGAGAGATAATGGAAATTAAAGGGGCTGTGTGAGAAGAGCGGAAATTAAAAAGGTGAGGTCACCTCATGGTATGACATCATTAGTTCTAGACCTGGTCATGTGAGGGTTACCACAGTCATGTGCACAGATCACATGACTGGAAAAGAAAAGAATACAAGTCCAAAAAGTTTTTGAAAATATTCATATTATAACAGATGAAACAATCTGAGGAACCAGAATCTATGAGTGTGGAGAAAGGAGGAATGGGATAGGAAGCAAGAGAAACTGATGGCATGAGCGACTTAGGATCTGAGAGAGCAGACACGTTGAGATGAATCTCCTTTGATGCATGGTCGGGATCACCACGACCTCCTTCCTGTGCAGAGTTATGGAGGTTGGAAACTATTTTTTTGCCTCAGAAGAGGCCTCCAGTTTGGCTTCCGGAGTAGTGGTAGCAGCACAGCCTTTTGATGCACGAGACATAGATCTTGGGCAGTCCTTGGCCATGTGTCCTGCATGTTCGCAGAACATACAAAGCTTCTCATCAAAGTGGCGTTTTTGTTTGGCAATGGTTAGCTTGCCATCCTTGCCGAGTTTGGAAAAGAGGTCGGGTTTCGGGGGAGTAGAAGAAGTGGAGGCAGCCTTGCCTTTAGACTCCTTGGAGTCCTTGGAGCTACTGGAGTTACGAGCGGAGGTGGGGGATGCAGATGTGGAGGGTTTGGCGGAGGGTTTGGCGGAGGAGGACAAAGCAGGCTTTGCCTGACGAGTAATCTTGGACTTGCACTCCCAATAGCGCACATCAATAGCTTGGGTGAGATGGCGGAGGTTGGGGAGTGTAGGAGGCTTTCCAACACGAGAGATCTCGTTCTTGATATGGTCAGGAAGTTTGTTGTAGAAATGGTGCCGAAGGGCGCCTTCTCCGTATCCTTGAACCTGGGAAGTGATGTGGTTAAACTCAACCACATACTTGTTAATTCATTGACCATCCTTCATAGAAAGATGGTCGAGCTGGTGCTCCACATCTCCGATGGGGTTGTGCAGACCGAAGTTGGTCTGGAGCTCCGAAATGAACTTTGTGAAGTCATCCATTCATAACAGATGGAGGTCGGGATCTTCCATCTGGAGGAGGTCCGGTTCAAACCATTTCAGCGCCATGCCCTTAAGGTAGGACTGCACAAAGGTGACTTTGGCATGGTTCATGCTGAAAGCCTTAGGACAGTCTTGGAAGTTCAACTTGCACTATACAAGAAAAACTCGGAGTTTGCAGAGATCCGTCCCATCAAACTGGTCTGGTTCTCGGACCTTAGTGCAAGGCGTAGATTTGGAGGCAGGACAATGGGAGGAACGAGCAAGGCCTTTAATGGCACTCATAAGCTAAGAGAGGGTGTCTCATAGGATGAGCTTGTCATCAGAGTTGGAGAGGTGATTACCATCATCACTGAGGAAGTCAGAATCGTCATCATCTGACAGGTCATCTTCAGGGAAATCAGGATTATCTGGAGGATCGCCATCATTGAAGGGAGTATGGAAGCCAGGTGCTCTTTCACTCAGGTACCGGCTGAAAGGTAATAGGGAAGAAAAAGGAGCTTCTTTTCCAAGGTCGAGCTCAACAACGTGTACTCCTGGAGTAGGAGATTGCAGGTGGGGGCACTCTTGAGAAGCAGAGATGGGGGTGTGTCAAGCAGAGAAGCTTCAGAATTGGTTGACAAGTTCGGGACCTTGATGACTATTTCCAAAAAGGCTAAGAGGATTGAAATGTGGAGATGGGTTGGTATTGGCACCTGTGGTGCGGATTCTAGATCTAGTGACATGTGTAGACATTGTGAGTGGACTCTTGAACAAGTACGAGTTCGAATATACTGTTAAGACCGGGTCAATTCTGGTACGAACTCCAAAACTCCGGAGTTATGTCCAAGGGAAGGGAATGGAACTTTGGCTTCACTGTATGTGGTGCGCCCTTGTCAGAGTCCAGTGTCCTGGATTTGCAGAGATGGTCAGAGGTGGTCAGAGGTAGACCAAGGGTTGGGGACAACCTGAAGTCAATCAGAGAAAGGTTGAAGAAGAGTCATCAAGACTTAGACAAAAGTCAACGGAGGTGGAGGTGAGTCTAAAATGATATTTGAACTGGAGTACAAGCCCTATTGGTACGACTTTATATACAGAGTAGAAACAGGAGATGGAGTAGTAAAGTCCGGAGGTCTGAGTATTTTCAAGGGTACAAGTATTTTTGAGGAGAGGAGTATTTTCTAGGGTAAGTAACGAGACAGAGGAATGTAGCCAAAAGAGTCAGCGGGTTACTATGACAAAGTCAGGGAAGATGGAAATGACAGGGTATAGAGTAGACGGAAGTGAAAAGGGATTGGAAATATACTATACAGGATATATGAGACAGAGAGACAACTCCAGAGGTCCAGAGTTGTGATATAGACGAAATAGGTCCAGAGTTGGTGCATAGAGTGCTGGAGTTGCCGGAGTTGGACTTGTATGAATTTTTGGGATATGACATAGCCCCAGCATATGTATACGAGTTCACCAACATCTTCACCAAGGAAAACTTTAATAAACTACCACCTCGAAGACCTTGGGACCATGCTATCAAGCTACTACCAAAAGACCACATGGTGGACTGTAAAGTCTATCCCCTAAACCCTGGCAAGCAAGAAGAGCTTGACAAGTTCCTTGAAGAAAACTTGAAGTTCAGATGGATAAGACTGTCGAAATCTCCATTTGCATCCACATTTTTCTTTATTAAAAAGAAGGACAGCCACCTCTGCCCCATACAAGATTACTGAAAGATAAATGAGGTTACCTAACACAACCAGTACTCTCTATCCCTAATCTCTGAATTGGTGAACAAGCTTAAAGCTGCCAAATACTACACCAAGTTTAATGTAAGATGGGGATATAATAATGTGTGAATGGCAAAAGAAGACAAGTAGAAGGCAGCCTTCAGAACAAACCAAGAACTCTTCGAACCCCTCATAATGTTCTTCAGACTATGCAATTCCCTAGCAACGTTCCAAACAATAATAAACTTGTTGTTTAGAAATCTAATCAATTATGGAGTAGTCATGGTGTATATTGATGACATCATGATCTTCACAAAGATGATCGAGGAATACTGGAAGGTAGTACAAGGAGTGCTACAAATCCTTTGAAACAACCACTTGTATCTACATCATGACAAGTGTGATTTTAAAGTCCAAGAAACTGAGTTCCTGGGCCTGATTGTAGCCCAAAATGAGGTCAGAATGGATTTGAAAAAGGTAGCAGCAATTAAGGACTAGCCAGTCCCAACCTCTACCAAAACTCTCAAAGGATTTCTTGGATTCCTGAACTTCTACTGAAGATTCATAAAGAATTTCACCCAGATCACAAAGCCACTTAACAACCTTACTTCGGTAAAGAAGGAATTCAAATGGATGCCTGAATGTCAATAGGCCTTCAACCAGCTAAAAGAGACCATTATAACAGCACCAGCACTAGCCATACCCAATAATGTTATGATATGAATATTTTCAAACTTTTTGGACTTACATTTTTTCTTCTCTCAGTCATGTGATCTGTGCACATGACTGTGGTAATCATCACATGACTAGGCCTAGAGCTAATGACATCATACCTCATAATAACCACGTTCCTTTAATTTCTGCTCTTCTCACACAGCCCATTACATTTCCGTTATCTCACTTTCATGATCGTAACATCCATTAGTCTATTTATGGTAACTTCTCCCACACATAGCATGGTCTGTGCACAAGCTTGTATAGTATATAAGGTAGTACTCTGCAACTAGAATCCCCAGTCTAATCCATCTTGTTTACCTTGATAGTCATTGCCTGGATTATCTAGCCCTTGTAGACTGAGTTGAACAGAGAAGACTCCCATACCCTCTTCTTGAGCCAGGACATGTGTAGCCTGCAAAGTAGCACCAAGCCTTGTGGATTTGTTGTTTGTGATAGGTTCATAACACTTGGATTAGACTGCTATACATAACACTCAGGTTCCAGAGCAAAGGAAACAAGAAACACTACCACTTGATAGTAGCAAGACTAGCACTTGCCCCACGCTATCTTATATGGTCGTCCGTCGTCTTAAATAAGGATAATATTACTACCAGGCATAGAGCACTAGCTCCCATTGTCAGCTGAGTGCCTAGCTGTCTGTGTCCCACTATGCCGGTGTAGGCAAGTTTGCGTGATCACCTGTAATGTCACATTTAACGTGGATAGTATTTCCGTCACTATAGCCAGGTGTTTCCAGTTCCCCCACATATTCTCTTCGTTTTGGATAGTAGTATAGGTTGCTGCAGCCACTTGAGAAAGTATATTCAGAGAAGAAGATATTACCTCTAATCAAAGAAGTACTTTTTTCATCAGCAAGTTCGTAGGTTGCCCAGAGTGTGGTTGGAATAGTCCACACAGTAAGCAGCTGAAAGAAGATTCATCAAGATTCCATCCCGATCCCACACCCACAAGGTCTATTGGCCTTCTCATGACAAACAATGTACTGAACATCACTCATTCTTTTTCAAATACTTCAGAGTTGAATATTTCCAATCTTACCTCCACCCTATCTGTTACCTAAAACCTGTAATCAAATATGTCAACGTCAGTGAACTTAGATGATCTCATTACAAGACTCACCACACTAAACATAGACAAGGAAAAGTCTAATGTCACCAAGAAGATTGCCAATCTAGAAAAATGGAACGGCGATAGATCCACTTTTTGTTTCTGGTGGGTCAAGCTGCAGCTATGGGTTGATGTGCAGACTTAAAAGTCCAACAAACTTCGATGTATTGCAGTTCTTTCCCGATTTGAGAAGAAGACAGATGGATTCGCTCAAATTATGCTGGAGAAGTATCTCAATGATGAGGACATCAAGGTAAAAAATGCCCAAGACATTGTCGTTGGCACAAAGAGAGACTCTGCTTGGCCTAGCTGGGCAAAACTCCAAAAAGAAATAAAGGAGTACTTCCGGATTGACGTACTCACCCACGAGTCTCTCTGGAAATTAGAAGGCCTTTGGCAAAATGGGCACCCGATCGACCTCTTCTTGCAAAGGTTTGAGGTTCTTCAAAACAAGGCAAACATTGAGGACTGTCACTCCATCATGCTGTTATAATATGAACATTTTCAAACTTTTCGAACTTGTACTTTTTCCTTTTCCAGTCACGTGATCTGTGCACGTGACCGTGGTAACCCTCACATGACCAGGCCTAGAACCGATGACGTCATAACAC
>JBBPQZ010000395.1:0-16492 GCA_038092795.1 Boletus rubissimus
CGGAGGCGCTGTCCGTCATGTCAGCGAAATCTAGTGTTCTCAAGGAACGTGATGAGCTCCGCGCGCTCATGGAAGAGAACCTGCAGGCTGAAGAAGTGAGCCCGCGTTTCTCGCATCGATACGACTCTTATTTTACCCCTCTCATAGGTCCCTAAGTCTCCTTCCAGCACGCTGAGCAAGCGCATCCGGACAATGCTTACCAAGATCGACAGTCAACTGGAAGAATACGATTCACGCGTGGCTAGCTCCCTCCATATGATTTCGGCAGACGCGCAGGGTCGTATCCCGGCTCAAGACCTAGAGAAAGCACTTGCTGTGATCAAGCATAGGCCAGATGACGAGGTTGGACAGGCTGTCATTCAAAAATTGGATGTGGACAAGGACGGATTCGTGGAGATCGAGCATGTGTTGGGGTTGGTGCGCGAAGAAGGTCTTGGTGAGTACTCGCTGCTGGGCTCCGTCATGTGGTCAGTGTGTTTATACTTGGTTTTTCTTCATGCAGGTATCGAGGTGGATGATGAAGCAAGGACACTGATCGGCCAAGGGAGAGAGATACAGGATTCGAAACCACGGAAAGAGGATATTGTGCAGGAGTAATCACTGTCATGCTGTTCGTGAACATGCCTATTCAATAGACTAGATATATATACGGCATCCTGAGGTATGCATTGAGTATACAACTATATGAATCTGGCCTTCTCACTCAGGTGTTGTCACTGATGCTGTAGAAAAAGGCCAGATAGACTTGTTACTTGTAAGATTGTGCCTTGGACCACTTATCCCCTCTTGGTACCAACTGCTAGAAAAGAGATTCCCATGTAGTAGAGTCAATGTAATGCTACTGCATTTGTAGAATTGCATCTCCTCAAGTCCACAAATGGGTATATCATAAGCTGTTGCTGTTTAATCAGGGAAAGAGCATCACAGAGTCGAGGTTGCATTTCACCATACATGAGCAAGCACTAGATTTACATCAAGATTTCACCACAAATTCTGAAACATTTTCAACAATCCTTTACTTCCACAATCTTCCTACACTTCTTCTGTCCAACTCCCCCTTTTGGATTCTCCACCATTGAAAGGAATAAAAGCCACCACCTGGTATTAGACCATTCACTTGATCTACTTGGTGGAGGTACTGGGCATAACCATAAACAGATAGAATGTTAAAAGGTGGATTCAACACATACATGTGATGATGAAGAATGACATTAGTGACCATGTCCACTTTTTGGTTCTCAGATGCTTTCCCATATTCCTTGAAGACCTCCTTCAATGCCTTTTCAACTCTACCATGTGAATCTGATGCCTTGTGCTTCTCAGCTGCAGAAGAGACTGGGTCACTATGATCTCCCTGTTGATACAGATAGAAAGAATGCTCTAATATGAGAAGTGCATCTGTGTGGAATTAATAATGTATGTACTACATAGACCAAGCACTTAAAACATACCAACACCAGCTTGGAGGATCTGTTTCCATGTGGAAAAAAGTGCCTTTGCTCAAAATCAGGTTTAGGTGCATACATAAGTAAGACATTAGCAAGCCTACCCAATTTTTTGGCTTGAGAACTTGAGATTCAGCAGTCCAGATAGAATCCTATGAAGGAAATATTAATATATAATATAAATGAAAAGGAAATTGCATACCTCCTCAGGGACCAGCTGAAGATTATAAGGTTATAGAATAAACAAGTGATGAAATTGTTTGGCATATACATATACCTACCTCCTAACACCTTATAAATAGAAAGATCATGTGAGATTTGATAGTTATACCTGCTAAAAAAATAGTACAAAACAATGGGTTGTCAATGAATGTGCTTAATAGAGGAAGCTTACATCCTATTCAAATCCATTAGAAGAAAAAGTAGGTTATATATATTTGCAAGAAAACACACCAGCTATGGAATTTTAAAGAACATTCAAGAAACAGCCAATATAAAATAAAAACAACTTACTTGCTACCAGACAGCAGTAAGGTAAGAGGAAAGATATATATGTTTACATTAGTATTATGCTATAAGCCAGAATATACAACTCACCTTCTGTGATTTCCAGAGTAGAACAACAAATGAATGTAGATCATTGACACAGCCACTCTCATCAACAGGCCAGAATGCATAACTTACCAACTATGATTTCCAGAGTGGAATGGAGAATAGACAGGGAGTCATCAGTATAATTACACTTATCAACATACCACAATGCACAACTTACCTCCTGTTATTGATGATAGAACAGGATGCAAAATGGACATGAAATCATCAGCACTCCCAACAACATGCCATAATGCACAACTCACATCCTATGATTTCCAGAGCAGGGTGAGGAATCATCAGCATGGTCACTGTCACCAATGGGCCACAATGTACAACTGACAATCTATGATTGCAAAGAAGGATGAAGAATGGACATGAATTCATCAACTTGACTTCTTTTACTGATATGCAACAATGCACAACTCACTTGCTATCAGTGCCAGAATAGAATGAAGAATAGACATAGTATCATCAGCTTCAATATTCTCACTAGCCTGCCACATTATGCAACTCACATTCTATGATTGCCAAAGCAGGATGGGGAATAGACATGGAAACATTAGCATGCTCACTATTATCAAGATATCACAATGCACAAACTTACTCTCTATGGTTGCCACAGTATGATGAAGAATGAGCATGAGATCAATAGCATGATCACTCCAATAACATGCCAGAATAAATAACTCACCTCCTATAGTGGGACAATGGATAAATATGGAATTATCAGCATGATTACTGTTATCAACAGGCCACAATGTATAACTCACCCTCTATGATTTCCAGGAAGGATGAAGAATGGACATTGGATTATTAGTATAATCATTTTCACCACCATGCTGCAATGCACAACTCACACCCTATAGTTTCCAAAGGATGGTGAAGGATAGACATTGGATTATGAATATAATAAGTTAATCAGCACAATGCAATGAACTACTCACAACCTATATTTTCCAAAGCAAAATGAAGAACAAACATGTAAGCATGAGTATAATCACCCTTATTAACATGCAACAATATACAACTCACTAGCTGTGATTTACCAGAGCAGGATGAAGAATGGCCATTGGGTCATTAGTATATTACATTTACCAACAAGCCAAATTGCACAACTCACCCCCTATAATGTCCAGATCAAGTTCAAAAATAGAAATATATAAGATCATCATCATAATAACTTTTATCAACAAGCCAAATTGCACAACTCACCAGCTATAATGTCCAGATCAAGATCAAGAGTAGAAATAAAATTATTACATCATGACTTTTATCAACAAGCCAAATTGTACAACTCACACCCTATAATTGCCAGAGCACAATGAGGAATAGACAGTGTGTCATCAGTGTAATCACTTTCACCAATGTGGTACAATGCACAACTTACTTTCTATGATTGCCAAAGCAGTGTGAAAGATGATAGGATCATTAGCATAATCACTCCCACCAAATGCCACAATGTACAACTGACCCCCTATAATTTGTAGAGCAGGATGAAAAATGGACATGGGATCATCAGCATGATCACTTTCACCAACATATGTAGTGCAGTACAACATACAAACTATGATTGCCAGAATAGCATGAAGAATGGATATAAGACCATTAGCACAAGTACTTTCATCAATATGATACAATGCACAACTCACATTCTATGATTTCCAGAGTAGGACAGAGTAAAGACATAGAATCATCAGCATGAACACTCTTGCTAGCATGTCACAATGTACAACTCACATCCTATGATTGCCACAGCAGGATAAAAATTGGACATGGAATCATCAACAAAATCCCTCTTACTAACATGCCAATACAACTCACATTCTATGGTTACCACAGCAGGATATAAAATAGCCATGGAATCATGAGTGTGATCAATTTCACTAACATGCCACTACAACTTACACTCTATGATTACCACAGCAGGATATAAAATAGCCATGGAATCATGAGTATGATCAATTTCACTAACATGTCTCCACAATGCTAACTCACCCACTGTAATTGCCAGAGATGGATGAAGAAGAGACATAGATATATTAGCATGTTCACATTCAATAGTATGTCACAATTCACAACTTACATTCTATGATTCCCAAAGTAGGATAAAGTAGAAAATAGATTGATCAGATTCATTGCTGTTACCAACATGCCAAAATGGACAACTCACTTGCTTGATTGCCAGAACAGGATGAAGGACAGACATGGAATAATCAGCTTCATGACACTCACTAACATGCTACAACACACAACTTACTGGCTATGATTGCCAGCACAGAATAGAAAATGAACATGGAGTTATCAGCATGATCACTTTCATCAACACACCAAAATGCTCAACTCACTCTCTATGGTTTTCAGAGTGGAATGAAAGATGGATATGATATTATCATGATTGTTCTCACTAGTAACCAAAATGCACAACTCACTAGCTATAATGAGCAGGATGAAGAAATAGACATAGGATTATTAGCATGGTCGGTCTTACTAACATACCATAATAAACAACTTGCCAACTATATTCCAAAGAGGGATGGAAAATAAATGAGTCATCAGTATAATCACTCTCACCAATATATCTCAAGAAACAACTTACATCCTATGTTTGACATAGTAGGATGATGAATGAATAAGGTATTATCAGTATAGTCAGCCTTGCCTGGCATACCACAAAGAAAAACACACATTCTATGATTTTCAACCCAGAACAAAGAGCAGACATCAGTGTTATCTCTCTCAATAACATCCCACATTGCACAACTCACCATCTATGATTTCCAGAGAAGCATGGGAAATGAACATGGAATCATTAGTGTGATCACTCTCACTAATGTCATACAATTCATGACTCACCACCTATGAGAACCAGGGCAAGATGAAAAATGGATGTAGGTATAACTACCCTCATCTAACTTGCAGCAACATGCAACTCACTTGCTATCATGGCCAGAGCAGGATGAAAATTGAAGACAAAGTCAGTAGCATAGCCAACATGCCACAATGCACAACTCACATCCTATAATTTCCAGAGCAGAATAAAGGAGGGACATGAATTCATCAGTATGATTACTCTCACTGACATGTGACAATGCACAACTCACTGACTAAGATTTCCAGAACAGGATGAAGAATAGACATGGGATGATCAGCATGGTCATTGTCACCAACATACCATAATGCACAACTCACAGTCTATGATTGCCAGAGCAGGATGAGTGGACATTGAATTATCAACATGACCACTCTTGCCAGTATGCCACAATTCATAACTCACAAACTATAATTGCAAGAGCAGGATCAAGAACAGACACAGAATCATCAACATGGTCACTTTTGCCAGGTTGCCACAATTCACAACTCACTGTCTATTTTTTCCATGCAGGAGAAGAATGGACATGAGTCATCAGCTTGATCAAGAAAATTCTTGCAAATATGTCATAATGCACAACTCACCCACTATAATTCCAGTACAGGTAACAATGATCAGCATGATCATTATTACCAGCATGCACAATGGATATCTTACCATCTATGATTCCCAAAGTAGGATAGAGTAGGACATGAAATCATTAGCTTGCTCAGTGTTACCAACATGCCACAATATACAACTCACCACCTATGATTCCCAGAGCAGGATGAAGATTGGGCCAGAAATCATCAGCTAGATCACTCTCATCAACAAGCCATGATGTGTAACTTACACTCTATAATCACCCAAGAAACATCATAATAAACACACTCATTAATGCATCTAAAGCCTTTATATAAAGCACTTCCTTACCTGAACATGAGGAAACCAACATGCAAGCTTCAGAAATATTTCATCCACAGTATGTATGGGAATTGGAGAGTTGTGCACTTTGTTTGCAGCACTTATTAAGCTTCATCAGAATGAAACTGTTAGCCTATCAAGGCACAATAGTTCATTGGGCTAACCCACTCTTGAACTGCATATTTCACACAAAGTGTTATGTTTGTCTTCTGGGCTGAGATCAGCAACATTTGCAAAGCTTCTTCACTCAGGACACTTGTTGTGGTCTCCAAGAGACTCTTGCATCCCTCATTGGACTTATGCATTCCTAGTATATGAGTTAAAGCAGGACCTGCTATGTGTATGATGACAGACAGAGCACCAACCTTCAATCTGGACACTGGCCTTTGGGGCATGCTTCATTTGGATGAGACGACCCCATACATCAGCTCTATTGAATATCCCTTCGATGAGCCCCCTAGCCTTTGACAGCCGCTCTTGCAATGGAAGTCGGCGATCAGCAGGTGGTAATTTTCCTAGTGCTACGGGTAACAATGCATCGAATTTCGTGAATAGCACGACAACAGGAACTGAGCAGACCATCAGCTCAAGAATACAGTAATGCGAGGACCTTACCGTTCCCAGGATCGCAGTCCTCGAAAAACATTTCCTCGGCACGTTGAATTGCTCGATCAAGTTTGTCCATTGGGATGCAATACCTGCATGAAACATGAAGAAGATACCATGAAAACGACAGTCACATTTACCATATCGCGTGGATACGTTTCTTGAGAATAGTGGTCCTCGCACGATCTGCGATGAACCTCTTCATTTGCAGGAATTCATCTTCGCGACCAGCTTCGAAACCCTGTGAATCATGGAAGACGAGTTTTTCGTTGCTCCGGAAAATCAGCTCATTCTCGACGTTGTGGATTCCGCGCTGACGACGATTAGTCACATCGTCATCATGAGTGGCTCAGGATAATATGTTGAAAATAACCCTCACCCCCCTGGTTCCCTCGACTTGCGACGGATCGATCTGATCGCGTGCTTTAGCATATGACACAACAATATACATCGACTTATATCCATGCCTTATTCCCATCACCATCGTAGATCTCCGGATTTTCCGTAGAGTTGCAGATCCCGCGGAGAATGGTGGTCTTGCCAGCATTCGCCCGTCCGACGATAAGAATCCTGAAGCGGCCAAACTTGTCCTGGAGGTTCTTGAAACCTTGGGTGTTTTGTTGCGACATTCCGAGAGCGTATGCGTGAAGAGGAGTACGAATTACAGTCGAGACTTCTTGGATGGTGATAAAGGCTAAGAAAGAAGGGTCATTGCGCCGATCGATGAGAATTGAGCGATCGGGGCTCCGAACACCGATTTCCGATTTCCGACAGGCAAGATCACTGTTAGGACCTTAGCCAATTGTGGAGTTGTAGGACTCGTTCGCGAGTTTTGAGTTCTTGCTGAGAGTCGCTGCAAGTACTGAAGATGTCGTCGCTTTTCTTATGACCGACGTTGGCTCGCAGTCACGGTGTGAGAGCAGAACAGAAGGGTAGAGTCCAACTAACAATGACATTCATGAAATTATAGTAACAGAGTGGGAGATGTATGCTAACGATGTTAATATTGAAAGAGAAAAGCGAGAGCATCGGTAGACACAGACAGTGAGCCCTAGTTCTCATGCCTCAGAGGTCACGGTCCTTCAGCGTCGGACTCCCTACCACTCACTATCGGTTTCACCTCACCTTATCGGCTTCTTCTCTCTTCATGCCCTTGACAGTGATAGGTGGTTGACCTGGTGAACGCTGGACAAAGAAAGAGGTTCACCGTCAGTACCACTAAAATGGCTGACCGCAACGCGGGCCGACACACTACCAATGTATTTACACCAAGAAACTGCCGTTGCCGGGCTCCCTTTCTTGCCAGTGCCGGGCCCGTGTATCAGTAAATTTCCGTTCAGGCATAATTCCCGTGTTGGTGCTTGCTTTCCTCACGACGTGTAAGCCGTCATAGCGATATCTGGGGCGAGGGTGGATTAGAGATCGTGAGTGGCAAAGAGTGCCTGTTCTTACCTTCGCTCTCTCGATCTTTGCCACCGTCACCTCGTCCAACCAGGGCTTGTTGATCGGCCACACGGCGAACGAAGCTTGCATTCTCTGATGACACGTATAGGCTTTCCTGTTTCCACGGAGTGCTGTCGAAAAGGAAAAACGTTGAGTTGACGGGAACGAGAAAGAATTCCACGCGGACATGAAGATGAGCTATCTTGAGTGCCTTCATACGATTCTGTCCGAACGACTGGTTAGGTCCGGGGATCCGAAGTTGTGAACACATTCAGATCGACCCGAATAGAGATGAGCTAGTCCACTTACATTCTTCGGAGCGGCTTTCATTCCCTCTCAGATCCATACTACCTGTAACCTTGAATATCAGCCATTCTCGATGGAATACTTGCGGCGCAATACCGACTTTCCTGTACATGTAAAGATGCTTATGGAACGAAACATTGACAATCCGAATCATGCACGATAGGGTATATGCATCGGACTAGCAACGCATATCCGTCAACACCATCATTGTATCCGCCTGAAAACGCGACGGGGTAAGCCTTGTTCACCCACGAACTTTATTTTGAAAAATAAACATTAAGGCTGGGGAGAGAATACACGCGTGAATTGCATCACGAGCATTCCTCCCTGGATTACCCAGGTCATCAGCGAATTCAAATCGATCTTGAAGGAAGGGGATCATACCCCGACACCCACGACACAACTTCAATCCCGGGATTCGACCCATCCGTACTTCTGCAAGTCCGACATGTGGCTCAGTGTCGGTGCCGGCCGACAAAAACAGACTTGCTCACGGGTTATATCGCCTCTCCCGCCAACGCCAACGATAGGCGTAGATCCAACCGTCCCGCCAACTCGAGCAGTGCGGCGATGGTTTTGGTGTGCGCAACGACGACGCGTGGACGCGCATCGCGATGGAGAAAGAAGCAGGGCGGATCGCAGTCGGACACTAAGAACGAGCGTCGTGTCGTCGATTCAGAAAATCATACATCCAGACCCTGGTTTTCGATGGTCCAGAAGCATCTTCGACGAGCACTGTCACAGAAATGAACTGTGATGTGCCATGAAACCGCTCGACGCGTGCTATCGTGTCCACAGGCTCGTCTGAATGTCGCCTCCAAGGACCGACTCCCTGTGGATAGTGTTATTGGCAGTATGGCAGACTTCTGCCAGGCGGCATGGCAAAACTGGCACTGCCTGGCAACTGGCAGGGGGTCTGAAAGCCAACCCGGCAGAATCCCCGAGGTATCTGGGGTTCACGGAGAACAATTTTGTGAGAAGCTGTATAGTATTACCATACACATTTACAAGCGAGAGTCAGCTACAGTGTACTCAGTCCCATTTACCGTATATGACCAGCTCTGCAGGACGCCTGATTTCTGCTTTTATCAGCAATAACTTCACTCGAGGCGATAAAGTGACCAACAAGTCCAATCACTATTATTGGAAATGCAACCATTGTGGTGATCTCGAGGGATCAAAGGGATCAAAGATCCAAGGTCGTGACAACAACCTACCTCTTCACACTGCGTAAACCTGCTCTAAAGCAACTCCTGAGCTCTGTCAAGAGGCTCATGTGTTTATATTTACCAAAGGCTGGCTTACCGCAGCATCGGAGAGCTCCAAAAGTGGCATCATCCCCTCAGAAGCCGTTGTCACGGTCCCCGTCCATCTGAAGGGAGTTGTTATGAGAAAGGAGCCTCATCGCTGACATGCACACAAGGAATGAACCGGGGATCAATGTCAACGTCATGGAAGGCTTGAATGAAAATTTCACCTGGTTACCACCACTTTCAGTCATCTCTGAGGTCGATCTGACTGGTCCAGAGACCATTTCTCCTGATGACATTGATGCAGAGTTTGATGCACTCGAACAACAGAAGGTGGAAGAGCAACCCAGCGACACAGATGGATTAGAGGTTCTTGAAGAGAATGTATGGCTTTGATGAATTGGCATGAGTAGAAGAGGGAATTGTGTCGAAAGGGGTGGATGAGGAGATAATGGAAGTTGATTATGAGGGAGACGACCACAGTTGGGATATCGGTACATTGATGTCGACTAGTGGTCTTGCTTGTCCGTAGTTACAACGCTGCTCACCCAAATAGTTCTGCCAAGTGGCAAAACTGGCGATTTTGCCACTTTTGCCGGCAGTACCGGCAAAATCCCCTTAGAATAATTTTGCCCCCTACACTACCTGTGGATGTCCCGGGTTGCGTCACCGTGTTCTCATCCATTTTTTTTCTCTAGTGATGTCTCGGAACCTAGGAACCCTCGTGCGGAACTCGCTGAAATCAAGCCTTGCCAAAGACTCACGCCAAGCTTATCCCGACCAGCATATAATACATTGCGATTGTCTTTTTACCCCGGCCACGGAAGTTCCTAACATTGTCCACTCACTTGACCGATAGGTTCCTTATTTCGTCCCTCTCGAGTCTCAGAACGAGCAAACTCGTCTTCTCCTCGGACAGACTTGCCATCGTCGCCATTGAGTTCAGTACCTTATCGACCGTCTTACTCGTTTCTTCACACACAGCTCGAGTCCATCCGCATATCTATGTCAAGCACAACCTGGAAAGTCGCAGGCAGTTCAATGCCACACCTGACAACGAACTGTATTCGGCCATTTCTCGACCCTTGAAGCTCCAACTCCGATTCCAACTGAACAAACAAGGAGTGCTTCATGTCAATGTGGTTTCTGACATCCAATACCTGGGGCAAGGGGGCTGTTCTTGTGGCTCATAAGGTGATTCGATCGTTATCTTTGGAGTCGTTTTGGTGTTGACCATGTCCGAGTGCATCGGTGCGCAAGGTCGCCGTAGTACAAATCAATGCGTGGGCCTATCACGCTCATATCCGAAGAAATCGAGCACAGCTCGCACATCGTGTCATTGCTCGATCAGGAGGGTCTGGACTTTTACTCGACGGTAGAACTCTGCATCGTCCGCCCGGTTTTCATCTCTTTCCAACATTTGTTTCATGACATACTGCCTGTGGACTATGGCACGGTTCACAATCATGCTCAAAGTTTATCCAGTACGTTGGATTTCCTGGGCATGGGGACGCAGGTTACTCGTGCGCTGCCTTGTAAGTAGTAAATGCGTTGTATTGGTACTTACAAGGGATTTCCACTGTTGAGCCGATCTGAGGAACGCCAGTTTTAAACCACTTCACACTCGTCTTGCACCATCCCGATGTGTCGAGGCAGCAGCACTGGATTGACTCGTTGATCTACTAGCGTTGCTGGTCCGTTTGAACTCTAGTTCCAAGCTCACCACCCGCAATGGCCTCCAAAAACGTCTTCGATTGTAGAGGCTTAAGCTCACCGTGCGAAGGTTGACCGTCATTCCGCTGCCCGGCCAGGCGCATTGTTTGTACAAGTGAACAGCGGTTACCGTTCTTCCATTCCCTTCCCTTTCATTTTCGAGCAGCGTTCTGTCGCGTCAGATCGTTTTCGGTTTGCTTTGTTCCCAATATTTCTCCGTCACGCTTCCCCCAGCGTTGAAATCTTATTTGAGGCCTTATCCATCAAGGGCTCGTATCGCCTGGCTACTCTTCGTTCCGAGTGCCCGAAAGTCAATTAGACATGAGATCATGGTAACAAATTGGTGAGGTATATACTAACTACACGTGCTAATATCGACAGAAAATCGAGAGCATCAGTAAACACAAGTCGAGTCAAGGTGAACCTTAGTCGTCAGAGACCACGCTTCCCTCGGCATCAGATTCCCCAGTCGCTGTAGATTGCGCCTCGTCAGCTTCTTCTCCGTCCATGTTCTTGACAGCGACAGGTGGTTGATCTGGTAAACGCTGGGGAAATACCAGGGGGTCCACCGTCAATACGCCTAAAATGATCGAGCGGAATGACTCACCACAAATGCGTATTTACACACCAAGAAACCGCCTTTGTTGAGCCCCTTTTCTTGCCAAAACTGCGCTCGTGCACCAGTCAATCTCCATTCAGGCATCGCTCCAGGGTGGGTGCTTACCTTCTTCACGACGTACAAGCCGTCGTAGCGATATCTGTGGCGAAGGTGAATCACAGACCGCGAGTAGGAGAGAGTGCTTATTCTCACCCTTCGCTTGGTCCGTACTTTGACCGAACCTTGTATCCTCTGATGACACGTACAGGCTTGCCTGTCTCCACGGAACGCTTTAGAAAAACAACGTTGAGCCAACGAAAACGGCACGAGGGTTTCAAACGGGTATGAGGATGAACATACTTTCAGTGCCTTGTTATGGTTATGTTCGAACGATTGGTCAAAGCTTTGTCCAGCGGTTCGGAGCTGTGGACGGGTTGGATCCGAGTCCCCGTAGAATTTGGCTGGACCACTCACGTTTTTTGGAGCTGACTTCGTGCCTCTGAGATCTCTACCACCTGTCAGGAGTGAGCATCAGTTATCAACGTGATATTTGCAGTATGAATCCGACTTTCCTGCACCTGTGTACGTGCTATGGGACGGAACTACCTGAGTGCCGCAAAATAGGGTGCAAGCATCAGACTTACAACGCATATCCGCCGTCAACGTCATCATCGTAGCCTCCTGACAGCGCGACGGAATAAGCCCCATCCGGACCAGGAGCAATCCCTCCCACCCATGGACTTTAATTTTTTGATACACAAAGAATATCAATATCGAGGAGACTATGGGAATTGGAACTATCACAACTCACGCGTGAATAGCATCCTTCGAACACTCCTCTCTAAATTACCCAGGTCATCAGCCCACTCGGATCGACCGTGAAAGGAAGAAGGCATACCTCGACGCCCACCACGACCCAACTTCGATCCCGGGAATCGAGCCGTACGTTTTCCTGCAAGTGCGACACGTGGCTCAGTGTCGACACCGGTTGAAAAAGAACAGTCTTGCTCACGGGTTGTATTTCCTCTCTCGCTTCGCCTGCCCAGAAGCATCCTCGACGATCGTTTTCACAGAGATTGGTTGCGGCGTGCCATGAGACAGCTCGACACGCACCATCACATCCACAGGCTTCCCTGCAATGCGCGAGCTTCGTCTCCGATTCTCTGTTGAGTTTTCAGGTTGGGGCACCGTGTTCTCATCGTTTGCGACGCGTGCGGTCTTTGTGTATGGCTTTCCGTCCGCATCGATATCTGTGTCCGAGTCCCCGTCTGCCTTTCTTTTGTTACCAGCAGTGCCAGTGGAGGGTTTGGATTTCTTCTGTTTCTTATAGCGGCGCGTCTCCTTGGGTTCGGTCGCGGGCCTCAGTTTCTCCACGTTGAGTTCCGCGAGGTATTGCTTGTTGCGCGCGATGTTGGCATCACGTTCTTCGGCGTAGCTGAGCATGGGTATTATAGTCTTCACGGACGAGAGTATAGCGCGCTATAAGTGGTCTGAAGAGTCGCGTCCAGTATATAGCGTAAAACGTTTCAAATCGTCTTCGAACATGATGGTGCCTTGAACTTTTTCAGCTCGGTTAGCGCTCAATTAGGTTTCTAATCAGAACTTCCGCGTCTTCTGATCTCGAAGTATTCGGTCGGACTTGGGGAGACCATTGACTTTGAATCCCACCTGATACAACTCTGTGTAGCATGCAATACTTAGTAGTCCACTTCACGGTCCACGAATCTGCTCAAACACTGACAGCTGTTTTCAATCTATCAGATAGTGAACAAAGACTTGGGTATACGACAGTTGCACTCTGAAGCACCGAGAAGAAGCACTATAGCGGTGCCTGACCGTTTGATCCTGCTACAAAATAACAAGAAAGGATAACACTAGCGTCAGGAGATGGGGAGGGTGGTGTGTGTAGGATAGCATGTTCGGGATGCGAGATATCAAAGACAGCAACGACGTAAATCATGATAATCGTGAGTGGGACAGAGAACATGGCCGTGAGGATTTTTACACGAGTCTGTGTGACTAGGAGCGGGGCGTTGCACCGCAGTGTTGGGAGTGCAATCAAGGACGCGACCAAGCACGCCATCAATGTTAATCCGATCGCGCAGCACCTGACGCAGCAGCTGGCTGGGTTTCGTCAGTCGACTCGGCATCCTTTTCTTGCAAGTAGGGTTCGTCGTCTCCGTCGGAGAGTTCAGCCCACCATCGGCCGGCTTGGAGAATCAAAACGCCAGTGAGCGCTACGCTGCAAACGAGGTGATTGGACGCGAGGTCTAGCGTCGGTGAGCGGAGCAAACGTGGAAATGCGTCCTTTGCTGAATGTACTGGGATAGATGTGAATTTTTCGGATAGGTCTGGTGAGAAATGGTCATGTTATGTGTTGGACTGGAGTGAAACTGAACAAGGACGGACTTGGAAGGACGGAGTACATGTACATGACGACGGTCGTACCGTAGAGGACTGAAAATTTGTTAGACGTATGTCTGGATCCTTGGAGTGTGATACGTACATATACTTCCCCCATCGAACATGAGGTTTCCCGCCTCACCGTCTCGGAAACTCCAGAAGATGGTTGAACCACCGAGGATAACGATGGCGGACAGAACGTAGAGGACTTGTGCGGGCCCTTTTGTCAGTATCGAGTAATACAAGGCGGCAGTCCATAGATGCTCATCGGTGACGGGTGACTTCCAGAGCGTCAATGAGTCTGCGATCCAATGTGTGAATAGAGAACCTGCAAAAACCAGGAAATGAGATGGGAGAGACGGATAGATGATGAAAATGGTCACCAAGGAGGAAAGACGTGACGCATACGACGATGCTGGCCCGTACACCCATGGCGTTGTTGCGCTCGTGTGCCAGCCTGCCAAAATCATAAGACAGTTCACCATCGGCAGCTTCCGACCCGATTGGCTCAGCCCCACACTTTATTACTCTACTGGTACATGCACGCTCTTCGCCGTCGAGCACAGCGAGCAACCCTCGCCTTCGTCGCGCGGCCACCACAGTTCACAACGACCCTCAGATGTCGTCGCTTTTTCTCTGACGTCGCACGCCCTTGGTTCGTAGATCCTGAGCCTGTCAACCCTAGACAACTTCCCCCTCATTTACTCCCGAAATCACACGAACTTCCTCCAGACCTTCCCGTTCCAGTAAAAGAGCTTTTCCATACGCTCAGCCAATCACCCTTTCTCGAGCCCTCGACGCTCGAAGTCAAAGAACCATCCCTCATTCCTCCCGGACCACCATTACCAAAGACGATACCCAAAGGCCGGCGGGGTCGTGGTCGAACTTATTCCGGAGAGGGCATAACGGATGATCAAAGTGGTATTTGGAATTGGGTCGTGACCGCACAGGTATAGTATGAGGTACTCCCTCTCCTGCATGCGCTCAACTTTTGGCAAGGTCAAAGAGGGCACCGAAAACCGAGGTTCCGTCGAGGCTGTCGTCAGACTAGTGCGGAAAACGGCAAGTCAAACGTGGCATGCCTCCCTTATTCATGTTTCACATTCGCAATAGCTACTGAAAATGCACCCGCCCTTGCCTCTGCCCCCCAACGCCAAGCGGCGGGGTCACCATGGCTGGGCAATGGTCGACGCAGGAAGCTTCGTAGTCCATATACTCAGCCGGGAAGCTCGCCAGAAGTATTTCTTAAACCAGTCTCAATGGTAATTCTCGTCTTTCCCTTACCTACGACCACCAATACCGAGCAAACCACACGCATTGCAACAAGCTGCAGAACCAGCGTAACACTATTGATCAGTCATACCTCATTCGTCACGAGTCCACCGCTTCACTCCATGGTCTTTGGCCGTGATTCTACCAATCTCTTGTCTTCTTTCGGCAACATTGAATTGTAATGGTATCCCCATACATACATCAGGTCGACGGATGTCCCTTCGAATGACAATGCAGATGTCCACTACTTGCAAACCAATACAATGCTCAAGTCTGGTCAGGTATTCGTTTCCTGGTTGCATATCCAGGCAACATAGCTCCTTTTCGATTTCCGGGAAAGACAAACTGTGAAAGAGATCACTGCGAATTTGCGAAGAGCACACTAGAGACTTGTCTTTGATTGGACCTAAAAGGTCCACAAACGTATTCTCAGCGTATGCAGGTTTCCCTGTGCAATCCCCACTCATTCAACGTTTGAACCATGTATCGGGTGATGGCGGACTCTTCGCGTACTTGTGTATAGAGACATCACGAACGCGTGCTCGAACCATTTGCGACCCCTTATTCTTGCAGCACGAGGTGGGACTAGATTTGGAGTTTGGAGTCCCAGAACTAGCTCAGATACCATCCCCGCACGACTAGAACGCCTATTGAGATCCATGTTGTTGGAATAGATCAACCCCGTTATATACCTAAACAGATGATACCAATCACGAAGAACCCGACGGCAACACTTGGTCAATAACAACTCTCCGCCTCAAGTCTTCAATTTCGTGATCTGCGATGCTGTGACGCCATATCAGCGCCTCGATCTTCTCCAACACATAATCCCGCCCTCCGGGAAGTACCCCCAGTTTCCCATCGAACCCATCGACCGCGAGATGCACAAACTTTCTCGGTTTCTCGTAGGCCCGCAGAGCGAGCGCGGGCGTCTCGGGGGTCACGCGGCCGCCCGAGGCTGCGAAGAAGACGGCTTGCATGACGCAAATCAAGTCTACGATATAGGCCATGAGGATCTTCACGTCCCTTTTGCTAGAGAGAGATCCAAAAAAAAATTCTTCCTTTCAGTAGATGGCGCATTGGGAGGTCG
>JBBPQZ010000396.1:0-16476 GCA_038092795.1 Boletus rubissimus
ACCACCACTGAGTGAACCGAAACACCTCGTTCTCTCACATTTCGAAGTCGACTACTGTGTAGGAGGATGTCGACAAAGACCGGTGCGTAGCAGTTTTGAGGAGTGATCGGGTCGAATGCTGACTCCAATTTGGTAAGACCCAACAATAGTTCTTGACGCTGGTCACTCTGGTTCGATATGGGCGGTCGCGTTCCAGCCTGATGGAAAGCATGTTTTGGGCGGGAGTAGCGACGGAATTCGACGGTGGCGATTTGAAGATGGTGAAGAGGTCGGGAAGCAGACGGGATTGGACATGTGCGCACTTTCTGTCTCGGGGGACCATAAATGGATAGTGTGTGGGACTGAAGAGGGGGCAAGTGTGTGGGACGGAGAGATGCAGGAAAAGGTCGTCGACGTGGATCCGAGCACAAGCGAAGTGGTTGCAGTCGATGTCTCCACAGACTCGACCAGGTTTGCCACTGGGACTCGATCCGGCGAAGCGAGCATCTGGAGCATCACCAGCGGAGAGAGACTCGTTGGTCCGCTCAAACATGAAAAATACGTCAGTGGAGTCAGATTCTCTCCCGACGACGAGCACGTCGCCACCTCTTGCTTTGGTGGATCGATCCGCATTTTCAACAGTCGCAATGGTGATAATCTCATCACGATTGACGTTGTCACACCCTCGGCAGGGCCAATCACCCCTATTGCATGGTCCAGCAACGGCCAACAAATTTTTGCTGCATCCAACGACACCAACATCAAGTCATTCTCTGTGTCCACTGGGTCCCAGATTGCTGAAACAGAGATTCTTGATGGTAACGGCAGGACCGAGTCGCTCGCTGTAGCTGGCAATGGCAAATTCATCGCTGCAATCTCTGACCACACCATCTCATTCCTGGATTCATCAACACTGACTGCAATTGGCCCCGTCATCGGTGAGAGCGAAATTATACGGACGATTGCCTTATCCCCGGATGGCAGCTACCTTGCGACCGGGCGATATGACGGGAAAATTGCCATCCATAATCTTGGTGGTATTCTCCCAGACGTGTATGGCCCATTCCATGTAAGCATTTGCCCATTCACAACTTGAATGTTGGCATGTCTGATGAGCCCCATTCCGTCTCCTATGTTGAATCACTGTGTTAGGCATCTACGCGCGAGGAAGGACAACCCGACGAGCAGCCTTCGATCTCGGGTGCTCATGACTCTACCTCGGTAGGATTGTATCATTGCGTCACCAACACAGGTTTCCCTGATTCCGTTGTTCTCGTACAACAGGAACAAGCTGGGAAATCCAGTCTAATTGAGTCCGAAACTAGCGGAGATGGCGATGGCGATCTCCTCGAGGTATCCCGTTCGTTCCTCTCCCTCCAGACGAATTCTTACAATGACATAGGCCGAGGTGCCGTCAAGCGCACCTGCCCCCGGGTTCGACTACGACGAGGTTGGTCGTACTCTCTTCCTTTCCCTCTGTGTTGACGCTGCTGTAGCCACCGTCCCCGGCATCTTCTATCCATCCCCGCGAGGACAATGCACGGCCGCTTGGTGTGTCCCATGCCATACCAAAATCGTCGGATGCACTGGCAGCACCATCCATGGCCTCCCCTTCAGCGGCCCATCCAGAGAAAAATCTTGATACATCTGAGGGCACCCCGCGGTTCATGAGACGGCTACAGACATTGTTCAACAGGAGTCACAAGGACCCCGCTCCGCGCAGCCCCGAACGAGTTCCGAGAAAGCCGCGGCGGCCTGTCGATCGTCGATCTCCTTCCCATTCACCAGTGAGAATGGATGCCACGAATGAGGGACATTCGTGGATGGCTGCAGGTCAACGTGTGCGGGTGAGTGCTTTCCTTTGGTGATCAGAGGCGGTGTGTCTAATATATCACCTTAGCGAGCAGTCGCGAAACCCGTTGTGAAAAAACCAAAGGTTCGTTGTTTCTCGACTTTGTATGCAGGGACTCATTGGACGTTACAGCGTAAACCGCTTCCCAAGGCTCCGATCAAAGTTGCCTCTCGTGGTCAACAACGCACTGCAGATCCAACGGAAGCAGGCGGGGTGCGTCTTGTGCTGGTGATGATAGACCATGTCGTGACAGCTTATGTTCTATTAGGCACAACAACTGGACGATCCGTCTCATCCGAGTCCTTTTCCAAATCCTCCCAACAATGATACTTCCCGTAGCGGACAAGGTCCTGCCGATCCAACAGAAGCAGCCCCCGTGCGTCTTTGTCTAGTGATGATAGACCGCGTCTAGCTAACGTCCTATTAGACACAACCAGTGAATGATCAATCTCAACCCCGCGTCCCGGGGGTCCATCTTACGGTGCGCGTACTTTCCTTGCATTTATGTTGTGAGACTAACCATACACCATGCCAGCGAGAATCAGGCCAGGCTACTCTTTCATTTACATTTCCCGAGTGGATGTGTTGTGGCTCAGGTACAGTAGAAGGGACACATTCACCTGGATGATTTGGTGCAATGCACGTAGATACTCATGCATGTAGGGATTCATCGTACGTTAATGTCATCATTAATAAATCAACCCGTCCATGATCGAGTCGCAAGTCACTCGGCGGTCATCCGAGGGCACGCGAAGCTTTCATGGGATTGGAGGTCAGTGTCTAATTTATTCGGGCTATTGCAAATCTAAAGAATGACAACTAAGGCATGCGGTGTGCGTTAGGTATGTCGTATTCCTCCCCCCTTCGATACACGGTGATCCCAAGATATGTCGATTCAACGAGGGAGTGAGAATCATAGCGTCGGTCGTATAGATCGTCTTGAGGAATGCATACATTCCAACGGAGCGCCGATCGAGTGGTTCTCCAGGAAGTGTTGTTCTCTGAATGCACATGTCATGTGCGATGATCAGAGAGTCAGTGTGATGGTGTCCCTCGAACGAGTAGCCGTAATATCACTGGTAGTGTACTCGATCATCAACTGGCAATGGGTCTCCGTTCACAAGGGGCAATCACCTGAAGTCTCGAATACTCGTACAAAGTACTACTGTACTTGGATCCGCGACGAACAAGAAAGACACGTATGGTGTACCAAGCTCGTATTTGCCTCGGCGTGCTCTCCTCAACCGAGGGAGCGACATCTACAAACAGCAGAGCTCCAGGTTAGAAAAAAAAACCCGTTCCTATCCTTCGCTCGAATCGCTCGACGTCTGCACTTCTACATCATTAAATGGACACTCACAGCTGTTCAGGCCACATGGACCGATGGGATACCGTACTAACTTGGCTCTGTCGACCTTATTCTTCGCTCGGGAATGCGATTTTACCCATTTCTAAGTCCTCCAAGGCGTGTGTATATATCTGGTGCGAACATTGTTCCAGATGACCACCTTGGTTGTTCAATAGACGAAAGCGGGTGCTGCAACTGATCCTCCAGCTTTGAGGCGTCGCAGTTCGTGGAGATGTCCCAATACTGTTTTTTTCCTTAAAAAAAAAGCTGGTAAATATCGGCCTGCGTCAATTGGGCGAGCCCTCTGAACGGCCGTCGGTCGTATCGTGGGGAGTTTCTTGATCGGGAGGGTAAGGTCGCTGGCGGTTCAGGCCCTTTGCTTGCAGGACATAGCGTGCGTCGTGCAAGAGGACGTATATCAGTGATTGCAGGGAGTATCTATATCTAGCTAGTTCGTCGCGCCGATCGTCACAAGGGATGGAAGCGCGCTGGTTACACGTCGCGTAAACGTCCACCAAACCGAGCCAGCCTTTGGCGTCGGCATAGAACGTGACAAGAGTTCGTAAACCAGGCTGTCTCAGATCTTGTCTGTTCGTCGGAATAACGAGCTACGGCGTTTCCGGATTGCCCTGGAGATAACAGTATGAGAACACAAGGTGCACTCGATCACTCTGGCCTGCATACCACGTTGGTAGAACCTACATCCAAAACTTCAGAATGATACCAAACTCTGGTGTTTCTGTTGGCCACACTTGTCGTTTGGCGTCAATGGGGCTTCTGGGCGAGCGCAACCATTCAAACCCCGGAGAGACACGTATGTATGTCTGTGATGTCTATAGCAGCGAGCGCGAGCTGATCCAGAAACGCATTCACATGTGAATGTGAATGTGACATAGTTCAAGTCCGGGGGGTGCATACATTCATCTCCCATCTTATGGAGAACATTCTTCTCGAGTGTGAGCACTGCCTGAGAGCGTTCTAGAATGCACACTGCGTGTTTTGTGCGTGGTGTATCGCGGGTTGGTCTAACGCTCGCATATGCTCGTCGTGAAGCGAGTGCAGCCAAGATGTGGCCAGTACTCGCAAATCCCGGTAAGACTACCGGTTTCGCCGATGTTAATGCTTGCCTGGTCGTTGCAACGAGGTCACCTAGCTGGGATCCGAATAAGAATAAGCGCCAAAAACACGAGGCGCCTGGATGAACCGATCATACTGAGAATGAGGGAACATGTTTATAAAGCAACCTTGCGCACCACAAGTAAACGGAAACACCTCGCTCAAAGCCTCCGAAAGCCAACTACTGTGTACTATAGGTGAGGATGTCGTCGACAAAGACCGGTGTGTAGCAATTCTGGGGATTGCGTTGGGTGCTGAAGTGCTGACAATTCGGTAAGACCCAACAATGGTACTTGACGCCGATTCTTCTGGTGCGGTGTGGGCAGTTGCATTCCACCCTAACAGAAAGCATCTTTTGGGCGGAAGTAGCGATGGAATTCGACGATGGCGACTTGAAGATGGTCAAGAGGTCGTAAAGCAAATGGGAATGAACATGTGCGCCCTTTCTGTGTCGAGAGACGACAAGTGGATAGTGTGTGGGACCGAGGAGGGGGCAAGCGTGTGGGATGGAGAGCTGCAACAAAAGGTCATCGACGTAGAAGGTAGGAACAGGGTGCTTGCAGTCGATGTCTCCCCGGACTCGGCCACCTTTGCCACTGGGACTGAGAACAAGCAGGCGAGTGTCTGGAACATCGCCAGCGGAGAGAGACTCGTTGGCCCGCTCCTTGAACACGACAACTCTGTCATTGGAGTCAAATTCTCTCCCAATGGCAAGCACATCGCCACCGCTGTCCTCGGTAGCTCAATCTACGTCTTTGACAGTCGCAATGGTGATAGGCTCATCACTATCGACACTATCACGACTGCAGCATGGCGAATTACTCTGCCGCTTGCATGGTCCAACAACAGTCAGCAAATTTATGCCACATCCAACAACAACAGCATCAAGTCTTTTTCTGTGTCCACTGGGCTCCAGGTTACCGAATCGCCAGCCATCGGTGGCAACAATAATACCAGCATGATCAAGTCGATCGCACTAGCCGGCAACGGCAATTTCATGGTTACCTCCATAGGCCGTGCCGTCACGTTCGTGGACACGTCAACACTGACTCAAATTGGCCCTACCATCGAGGACAGCGAGACGATACGGTCGATTGCCATATCCACAGATGGTAGCTATCTTGCAACTGGACAACATGACGGGAAAATCGCCCTCCGTTACTTGGGTGATATTCTCCCAGACACGTACGGTCCTTTCCAGGTAAGCATTTGTTCATTCACAATGTTGGTATGTCGATTCTGTCTCCTATGTTGAACTACTACGTTAGCCACCTACACGGGAGGAAGCACAACCAGATGAGCGGCCTTCGACCTCGGGTGGCCATGACTCTACCCTAGTAAGATTGTGTCATTTCGTCACCATGACAAGTTTCGCTGACTCTATTGTTCAAACCTCATGTACACCAGGAACGAGCTGGGACATCCAGTCCAGTGGAGTCCCAGATCCACCGCGGAGACATCGATGGTGATCTCTTCGAGGTATACGTTCGTTCTTCTCCTTTCGGGCGAATTCTCACGATCGCATAGGTCGAGGTGCTGCCAAGCACGCCTGCTCCTCAATTCGACTATGACGAGGCTGGTCATCATTTACTTCCTCCTCTTCTTTCCGTGTTGACGCTGTTACAGCCACCGTCCCCGACATCCTCCGCCCATTCTCGTGAAGACAAGGTACCGCCGCTTGGCGCATCCCATGTCGTACCACACTCGTCAGATGCACCACCCATGCCCTCGCCTCCAGTGGCCCCTCCAGAGCAAAACCTCAATACATCTGAGGGCATCCTGGGGTTCATAAGGCGGCTACAGACAATGTTCAACAAGGTCCCCGCTTCGCGTAGGCCCGAACGAGTTCCGAGAAAGCCGCGTCAACCTGTCGATCGTCGATCTCCTTCTCAGTCACCAGTGAGAGTGGATGGCACAAATGAGGGACTTTCATGGATGGCTGCAGGTAAAGCTAAGCCAGTGAGTGTTCTTCCTTGATAGATGATCGGGTGCGGTGTGTCTAACATATCATTCTAGCGATCCGTCGCGACGGATTTTGGAAGACCAAAGGTCCATTGTTTCTCGGGCTTGTATCCAGGGACTCATTAGGCGCTACAGCGTAAATCGCCTCGCAAGGCTACCGGCCCCGGGCATTCGAATCAAGTTGCTTCTCGTATCGGACGAGGTCCTTCAGATCCAACGGAAGCAGGGAGGGTGCGTCTTTTTCTGGTGATGTCACCACACCATGCAGCTCATGTCTTAATAGGCACAACAGCTGGATGATCCATCTCATCCGAGTCCTATCCCCGACCATCCCAACAAAGGTACTTCCCGTAGCAAACAGGGTCCTACGGATCCAGCGGAAGCAGGCCGGGTGCGTCTTTCTCTGGTTATCATGTATCATCTCATGATAGCTCGCGTCTTATTAGACACAACAAGCCAACGATGCATCTCGCCCCTCCGCCGGGAGGGTACATCTAACGGTGCGTGTACTTTCCTCATGCCTATGTTATGAGACTCATAGTGGGTCACAGCGAGAACCAGACAAGGCTACCCTTTCGATCGCGTTTCCTCCATGGATGTGTTGTGGCTCGGGTACCGGAGATGGGACGCATGGATTCAGGTGATTTCATGCAATACATGTAGATACCATGCTGAATCATGACTATGTGGACGAGTTCGTGTCGCCTCGCAACACCGCTAGTAGTGCCAGTCGTGATAAGCGCGTCCATGATTGAGCTCACCAGAATGTTCACTCCACGGTCGTTGAGCAAGTCTATACGCACGCGAATGTTGGGATTACAATGCCGTGTGCAATTGATGCGAGCATGTCGCAAACCTGAAGCCTGAGGCTGACCGTGATCAGCAGGACGAGGATGTGCGTTATGATCTCGCGTTCCTCCCATTTCGATGTTTGATCTTGTTCGTCACGGATCCGAGTGAAGACACAGTGGCGGTGATTGCCAGGCCCCTGTTTACAAGGGATTTACTTGTAGATGATTAAGTGCACCGATGCCGGCTCAGATTCGTTCTAGCGACCCCATCCACATAATTGACCAGCTGGACCCGCCAACGACATTCGAGGACAGCACGTTCACTGGACGACCTGAACTACTCGATCAACTACCTTGCTGGCTGAGTGTATGCAACACTCAGGCTCATGGAGCCACTTGCCCGGACACGCTACACGACTCTCGAAGCGCTCGTCGATCATGTATCCGAGACGCTCTTTGTTTGACGTACGCGAGACGGGTGTCCGTCACGACGCTGCCATGATATTTTACCTCGCTCCACAATCGAGACAACACGCAGGATAGGTTCAGACATCGACAGGCCCGTCCCAAGTCGGACTCGGCTTTCAGCGTCATCACGGTGTTGGTGTGAACCCTTGGTTGGGAGTGCATTTGGGAAAACTGCTAATTGTCGCGGTTGTTCGATCTCACTATCCACAGACGGCAGAGGTCCGACGTTACAAGAGTTCCTCCAGTCTCCCTACGTCCGTATCACTACAGAGTGGGTGACGCGGTAATATACGAATAAACGTTATAAACTTTCCTTGGCATATCTCACAGGCACTCACGTTGTGTCAAGCTCGTGTTTACCTCAGCGTACTCTCCTCGACCGAGGGAGTGACATTTACCCCGCAAGGTAGACGAGATGCATCGCACACGACCGAGCTTGCGACGGAACGTTTACGGGTCGCACATTCGTGCTTTGGTGAAAAGGGTGAGAAGAGATGTTTGCTTGGGTTCCTGCTCGTTGCCATCTTTTGGGGTGGGACGTTTGTACGATCAGGTGGGTTCCCGGCCGTTGAGAACATAGGAAAAGGTGGGTCGTCGATCGGCGCTCGCGTCGAGCAGACGCACGCAGACCTGTGTAAATATACAATCTCTGGGAAATGCATTCTTGAATGCGGCAAGCAATCGACGACGCCGCGAGCTCCACCGGGAGACACGGTCTTTGTCGTAATTGGGTCTGCTACCTGTGACGTCCAGGTCATTTCGAACAGGAAAGTTCAAGGTAGGTAGATAGTGGCGAGGCAGATGAGGTGGAGCTGGGGATATGAAGGAGACAATGAATCCATTCGAAGCCTTCTGACAAAGGACAAGTGGTTTCCATGGAGTTAAGTTGACGTTTTCTTGACGTGCTTTACAGGAAACAATACACGCACACGCGTCTCTACCACCCCCTGAGCGTTCTCTGAGGTCCCCGGGAATCGTCATGCGGGACTCGCACTGGTGAGTCGTGCCTTGGTCGTCTGGGTTGTCTAGAGTGACTGGGGATGCTGGGGTAGGGTGGAACGGACGAAAGGGAAGGACAGCTATGCTTGCTACGTCAACGCACCGATTTCGAACGTGATTATACACACGCCTGGAGTTCCTATCTGACGTAGATGTACGTTATGGTATCTGACCACTTGGAGTTATCCGTGAAAGGTGATTACTGTAATTGATTGTGAAACGTTGAGATACACAGTGAGCCCTGACTAAGTATGTTCTGCGGAGTGACTTGCATTGTCTGCAACTGTCAAAACATACCGCTCACATACACGAGCCTGATGCAACCCTTGCCCAACACCACCCCTGGCGGAGTGGGTCACCCCGATCGGATACGCGACTCTTTGTGACTTGTCGAACACGCCTGTAGGCTGTGACCAGTCAAATTGCTTTGTTCATATTGGATACTTAGGTAAAATTGTCGTCGGTCTGAGTGATGGTAGGTGATCGAAAAGCTAGTCTAACTGTATTCGTGTAAGTATGAACGCCGTCGTGAGCATGTTCAACGGCTGCCGCCGATATTGTGGAAGGCGTTCAGGTCCCGGTTCGTGGATGGAAGGATCATCGAAGATGATACCTTCGAATGTAGTTTAGATCCGACTGCGCCGGGCAAACCGCAGGCGTCTGTCATTGAACGTCAAAGGCGAAATACCTTGAATGTGTCGAGTGATCCGGGCCTGCCTCCCGGGGACGGAGTGGGAAGGAAAACACGCCCCGTGCTCAGGAATGTCTTGGCCGATTGCGTTACGATACACAATAGGGTATCTTTAGCCAATCAGGTTCCGATCGTGCACTGATGACGCCATGGGTAAGTTATATGGCTGTGGCAGTGAGAAGTTGGAGAACAACGTGTGCTGATGCCCTTCAGCAACATGCACGCAGTGGTTTCATTTGTAATCCGGCATTTCCACACGGATGCATTTCGCGTCCACAGAAACAGACGGTCTGTGTTGGAAAACCTCGAAGGAGTGTCCAGCCGGAGCTCGGATCAGCGGACATATAAGAGTGGACAGCGCGGATCCGCGCGCCGTCGTGCCGGAAAGTTGGGCGAGACGGGGGTTGGGTGATAGACTCTCCGAGGTTACCTCCGATCAAACATAAAGGTTTCAGTGGTCGCCCCTTGGTGATTACAGCGCGGATTGCAAGGGTGAGCTTTGATCGCCGCTCATATGAGGGCTCCGCCGAGCGAGGGGAAGGTTACGGGTCGTTGAGATATGATGTCATTGTTGCATTGTTTCTAATTGTCTTCGCGGAGTGGATAAATATGTTTACCTTCTACCGTCCGGACGGATCATCCCCACTAAGGGTTTCAACGAGGTATCGCTACGGGCCCTCGGCGAGTGTTTCAGACATTCACCTTCCCTGCTCACGCTACGGAGATGAAATCCCACCCATTGAGTTAGGGTGGTGAGCGCTTCACAGGAAGTAAGTATGACCGTATATGATTCACGGAATACGCTAAGATAGGTACCTTGAAGGCTCGGTACGCGGTGGCGAGTAATGAGATGAGGGGGATATCGCGTGACCGCGGAGATGGGGCAGGCTGTACCAACAAGTTATGCACGGCGAGTGACGACATCAACGGGTAACATTCTCATCGATGCTATGAAACGACATTGGACAAAAAAAATTACTGCATCTGCTTGAGAAAGTTGTCGAAACGCGGGAGTCAAGTGTGACATGTGACTGAGTGAGTTGATGAATGATGTCGAGTATATATGGAAATCTCGATTATCGCTGTTGCCTCCACGTCCTCGAAGCCGACATCTTAGCCTATCCTCACCGCTTCCCAAATGCAACACTCCCGCCATGACCACGACTCTCTCAACCATCCACAAGACATCCCACAATCATCTCCCTCCAGATCTTCTCCCTCGCCACTTCCTTCCCAGAGGCAACCGAATCGTCCGCAGCATCCCGGCCAGTCTGGGGCTACCCCGAGAAACACCCTCAGCGGTCTCCTCTCAAACAGATCAGGAAATGCACCCATTCCTCCCTCTCTCCAAGCAAAGATGATAGCCGTGCGTCCTGTTACCCGTCTCCTTTTGTCCTTTTCTTCATTCCTCTCCCTGTCAGATGCTCAACCGCGGGTCACCTGCCTCTCCAAGCTCCGCTTCCTTTTCCATCGACTCCGCAGCACAGGCTTTACAGCGCACAAATTTAGATGACCTACAACGCCCTCTCGCTCACCAACCCAACTCATTCCCTCCCCCATCTGCCCCCAGAGCGGGTGGCGCAACCCCCGCCAAACGCAACAAGCCCGGCTTCAAGTTGTCCGACATCAATCCAGATGCCGCCATCGGTGCCGCAAATGCTGGCCTTGGAGCAGGTAGGCCCTCCTTAGCCGATGCCGGTCGACGTCCCCCCTCTACCTTTGATACCCCCTTTGCCAACTTCAACAAAATCGTGTACGTCCTCAGTTTCTTCTTTACTACCCTTCTTACCTTCGACCTTCTGATCAGCGATCCATCTGGTCGACTCAATTTCGCCGGAAAGGCCGTCCTCCACGCCTCCGGCGTCGATTTTTCAAACGGTTCTTCATATGCGATCAACATGGACCAGCTCCTTCTCGAATACGAACTCGGTCGAGGCAACTACGGAACCGTAAAAAAGGTCCTTCATAAGCCAACCAACGTTGCAATGGCCATGAAGGTACGCACTCGCATCGCTCCACCCCATACGTCATTCAAGTCATTCTCTTTGCACTTACTTCAGGAAATCCGTTTAGAACTCGACTCCACAAGGCTTAATGGCATCCTTATGGAGCTTGATATCCTTCACCGTGCCATAAGCCCGTTCATCGTCGAATTCTATGGTGCATTCTTTGTCGAATCATGCGTTTACTATTGCATGGAGCACATGGATGGTGGTTCCCTTGCCTCGCTATGCTGTTTCCCAAACGGGAATGTCTCCCTCCCCCCTAGTATGTCGTCCAGCCCAGGTTCTGCCTGGACTTCCAGCCCGGCTCCTCTGGCAGAACAACACCTGGGACGTATCGCGTCATCGATGACCAAAGGGCTCGCCTTCCTCAAAGATCAATTGGGTGTCATGCATCGTGACGTAAAGCCGACCAACGTCCTCGTCAACCGTAAAGGTGAAATCAAGCTGTGCGATTTCGGCGTGAGCGGGCAACTCGAAAAAAGCATTGCCCGCACCAATGTTGGGTGCCAGAGTTATATGGCTGTGAGTCACACCTGCTGCGGCTGTCTTCATCTTTTTCCACAATGTTGACCATCCTGCCATCGGTGTTCTTATTGATCCTATCTTGTCGCAACTCATAGCCCGAGCGGATAAAAGGGTCCTCACCCTCGTCGTCAAACGTTGACGATGCCTTTACCTCATATACCGTCAGCGCTGACGTATGGTCTCTCGGTCTTTCGATCGTGGAGATTGCTAGGGGAAAGCGAGTGTCGTTTTCTCTCACTGCGCTCCACCCTGCCATGTCTTACACTTATCCGTCTCAGGTATCCATATCCCCCCGAGACTTACGAAAACGTTTTCGCACAGCTCAGTGCCATCGTCGACGGTGAAGCACCTGGACTCCCAGATGACGACGACCCCTCCGATGAAGTCATCGATGGCCCAATAACTGCAGACGTAAACGAAAATGGTGATGGAAGGTCTCTCGGGAGGAAATGGTCTCCTGAAGCACGTGATTGGATACGGCGGTGCCTAATCAAAAACGCAGACGAGCGGGCGACATATCCTGAACTGCTTGCGAGTATTATCTCCATGTTGTTCTTAGAGGATGCGTACTCATTAGGTGTCGCAGGCACACGCGTGGATGAAGATGGATGCAGAGCGCGAGGTCGATATGGCAGATTGGGCGACGCGCGCGATCGAGTGGCGAGAACGGGGGAGACGTGGGTTTGCAATCTACGAGTGAGCCCAGTGTCTAAAAGATGCTTTCACCTTGTGACATCCTCTTGAGGAGGACCACTCCATCTCCGCGCTGCTCCCCTCGCGACCGGTGATTCATGACAGCTCGCGTCAGGCATGCGACATCGAGATATACTGTCAATCAAGGCGCCACCTCACCGTTCTCTCGCGCAAGCTGTAGCGAACTAAGTAATGCAGTTGTTTTTACTGTATCAGTTTTCGACTCATCCATCTGGCTACCGTGCCCCTCCATGCACACCACACGCCGCGCTTACCCCTTCCATCCTCGTGCATCACCATTTACACTACCAACGCTGGTCGTTTAATACCCCTCCCATACTCGTCACGTACATACATTCCTGAATCTACTTACCAACTCTTAGCTACGCTATTTTCTTTCGTGGTCATCATTTGTCATCTGGTTTTTTTTTGTTGAATGTTGTGATAGCTGGTTGTTCCACTGGTCAAGGTTTACTAGTACTGATTTGTTCTTGTATCTGGTAGAAACTATACTGTTGATCAAAGCATTTGATCTTATCTGAGTGTCAAGCATGTTTGGTGTGCTATCGACTGAAGCGTGATCAGGTGCCACTCTTGGTTGGGTGCATCTTGCTTTCCGTTTCCGGCCATCAATTTGTTCCACACAGATTTTGTCTCGGATTCGAATCGTCAGCTGTCGAGTCAAGCTGTCTCCACTTTACTCTGGTAATTCGTTCATTTTTTTTCTAGTACACGCTCAGATCTGACGAATTTTCTTTCCGGACCATCCTTAGTCGCGCTCAGCCTTGTGCTGCTTTTCCGTGCAGCCCTCGCACTCGTCCGTTCCATCTTCTCCGGGTACACTCCCCGTAACCGTACCTGCTCTCGTCCACGCCGTTCCTTTCACAACATGATTCACGTCAAATGGGGTCGCGACGTCCTCCATTTCCCAATCCCACCGCTCAACACGCCACTGGGCAAACTCCGCGCCGACCTGGCGGCGTATACCCATCTCCCGGTGGGGTCGTTCAAGTTGGTGTACAAGGGTGCCGTGATGAAGGAAGATACTGCCCCACGTGCGTCCCTCGTTTCCTTGTCCGATTTGAGAAACGCTCACATATCTCAAACTATGGTTGACACTGGGGGAACAGTGTCGACATATAAACTGAAAGAAAACTCGACGATTGCCTTGATCGGTGGGCATACCCTCGCGCCTTCAACACCCTCTGCTACGACTGCACCGCGCCCACCTGCGCCTTCCAAGTCAAAGACATCGACGCCGCAAACAGAGGAGAGTACGATTTCGGCGATTCGGGCGGAGCTGGGGAGGGTAAGGGAGACGCTCGTTCCGGACGTGGATGCGTTCGTGCGGGCGGTCTCTGGTAGTGAGGGTGCTATCCCGGAGTTCGGGTCTGCGCATCCCGAGTCCACCGCGCCGACGCCGACGCCCCTGGATCACACGCGGTTGTCAGAGTTGTTGTTGCAGTCCCTCCTCCGACTGGATGCGTTGCATATGTCGGGGGTTGATTGGCCAGAGGCGAGGGTGGAACGGAAGGCGGCGGTGAGAGAGGTACAGGGAGTGTTGGATCGGTTGGATGGGGCGTGGGCGGCGCGTTGAGTCGTGGGGGTGCATATAGATGGTGTGTCTATGATATCTAGTTATATATTCTCGTAAGAGTAGATACATTGAATCGGATTCTAGAGTCTGAAAACTCCTCTGAAAGGTTTACACTGATGATGTCACGTGCAAGGCTCACTGATCTCTCCGAATCCTCGCTTTGGCATGGCACTCGTGAACGCTTCGTTCGGTACCTTGTCCCTTCATCTGAACAGCGGAGCTAGAATCGACTCGATCTAGTCAAGGTACGGGAAGCGATACGTGTGATATTTTTTGTCGTCCACGAGTCACTCAGATCGAGTCATTCGTCACTCTAGATACTCAGCTCACATAAAACTTGCTTCGTGTTCGAGACTGGTTTCAAACGTCTTTCCAACAGTAGAGACTGCGCATAGATATCCATGTCCTTCCCCAAGCACAACAGTACGTCATAAACCTCTCCCATCACCCCATCTGACCGATCTGTGCAGTATCACGACCGTTCAACTTCTCCAAGGAGGAAGAAAATGTCATCGCATACTGGCGGGAGATCGACGCGTTTCAGACGAGCGTGAAGCTTTCAGAAGGGAAACCCGAGTATGTCTTCTTCGATGGACCGCCTTTTGCGACTGGCTTGCCGCATTATGGCCATCTGCTGGCCGGTACAATCAAGGTGCGATTCTGGTCTCGTGATCCAAGGATCCAATGATGATATCGTACTGAATCCTCACGGCTTGCGCCAGGACATCGTGACGCGATATGCGCACGTTACGGGTCATCATGTCACCCGTCGGTTCGGCTGGGACACCCACGGTCTACCTGTCGAACACGAGATCGATAAGAAGCTGGGTATCACCGGCCGAGAAGACGTGATGAAAATGGGCATCGACAACTACAACGCCGAATGCCGCGCCATCGTGATGCGTTACTCGTCCGAATGGCGTGCCACCGTCGAACGCATGGGCCGCTGGATCGATTTCGACAATGATTACAAGACGTTGAACACCATGTTCATGGAGAGCATCTGGTGGGCGTTTGCAGAGCTCTGGAAAAAAGGGTTGGTGTATCGCGGTACGCGGGTGATGCCGTATTCGGCTGGGTGCACGACGCCGTTGTCCAACTTTGAGGCTGGGTTGGATTATCGAGACGTCAATGATCCCGCGGTGACGGTTGCCTTTCAGCTCGTCGATGATCCCGCCACGGCACTGCTGGCGTGGACGACGACCCCGTGGACGCTGCCGTCGAATCTGGCGTTGTGCGTCCATCCCGAGTTCACGTATATCAAGATCCACGACGAAGAAAAGGATACGAACTACATTCTTTGCGAAAAATTGCTTGGGACGCTGTACAAGGATCCCAAGAAAGCCAAGTTTAAGAAGGTTGCGGCGTTCAAGGGTGTGGATTTGAAAGGATGGCGATATGTGCCGCTCTTTGAGTACTTCACCGAGCAGGTGAGAGGAGCGTCTTGACAAGGAGCGTCGGGAACCTGACGCACGCGTTTCGTCCGCAAGTATGAAGACCGAGCATTCGTCGTCGTCACTGATACGTACGTTACCGACCAAGATGGTACAGGGATCGTCCAACAAGCACCAGCCTTTGGTGAAGACGATCATCGCATTGCTAGGGAAAATGGTATCGTGGCTGCAGATGAAATGCCGCCTTGTCCTCTAGATGATGCTGGTAAATTCGTCAAACCCGTCACGGATTACGAGGGCATGTACGTCAAGGCAAGTCGGCACGCGATCGTCGGGCAATTCGCCTCTGCTGACGTGACTTTCACGTAGGCAGCAGATAAGGAGATTATGAAACATTTGAAGGCCAAAGGACGTCTGATCGTTCAATCTACCATCAGTCACTCTTACCCGTACTGCTGGCGGTGTGTACTTTCACGACTCTGTCCATCGGAGGAGTCTTGCTCAGACTTTGTTTTGTAGATCGGGCACACCCCTCATTTATCGCGCGATACCCTCCTGGTTCGTAAGAGTGGAACCCATCAAAGACCAACTCGTTGCTAACAACAAAGAGACATTGTGGTAAGAAACCTGGATGACTTTTCTGATATCCCCTCCCGACTGAACGAGCCAGGGTTCCTCAATCCGTTGGTGATAACCGCTTCGGCAACTGGCTTGCCAATGCACGCGATTGGAACATTTCAAGAAATCGTTACTGGGGTACTCCGCTGCCGTTGTGGGCGAGCGATGACTTTGAGGAGGTCCGTTCGATGGTTATATTCGTTACCGATGGACTATTGATGGAGACTTATTCTCTTCAGGTCGTCGCCGTCGGTTCCATTGAGGAATTGGAGCGGTTGACTGGTGCGACTGGCATCACGGATATCCATAGGGACAAGATAGACCACCTCACCATTCCCTCGCAAAAGGGAAAGGGCGTCCTGAAGAGAGTCGACGAAGTCTTTGACTGTTGGTTCGAGTCAGGCAGGTAAGCATACCTCGCGTCGGACCCCCCGTCC
>JBBPQZ010000397.1:0-16442 GCA_038092795.1 Boletus rubissimus
CCTACTTGCTTACAAGTCTCTTTGGAAATTAGAGGGCCTTAGACAAAATGGACATCCCATCGACCTCTTCCTCCAACGGTTCAAGGTTCTCCAAAAAGAAGCAGACATTGAGGATTATCATGCCGCTACGCTTCTAAAGAAGGCGGTTGATTACTGTATCTATAAAAGAGTTCGAATGAACCACCCTGGATTGGCTATGGAAATCAACGATCTGAAAGTCAACTATAGGGCCATAGGCAGGGCATATGAGCAAATGGCAATAGAATGGGGTCCTCCCCAAAATACTTGTTTTGTTCCATAGTCTCAGGGTTGATATCAATATCCGCCTCCTTCTCAGCCTTCCCCCCCTCAATATTCTTAGTTTACGGCTACTGGAGTATAGCCAGGTTGTGGTGCTCCCATGGAGATAGGCGTGCAGCAAGCTGCACCTACAAGGCAAGACACGAGGACTTGCTTCCTCTGTAACCTCCCTGGACATATTAAACCCAATTGCCCCAAGAACCCCTATCGTCGTCCACCCCATCCTCCTCAGCAAAGGCAACAAGTTGTCTGGGACTATGACCAAGATGCTTATATGCCTATTGCAGAATATCCTCAGGTGCAAGTTGCACAACATTACACCTCCCGTTCCATCCCCATTCCCCCGATTACAGCACTGGTAGTAGCAACGGCCCCACAGCATTTTATCTCAGAAGAAGCCAAGGCATATTATCACAATAAGTTTGAAGTCAAGGCTAAGCAACACACAGCTGAGGCTTTAAAAGAACACAGCACGTAGGAGTAGAGGGTTTCTCCATGCCTGAACAATTTTCTTTTTTGTCTTCTTATTCTGAATCCGATTTTCCTATTTCAGACTTATCTTCTGTATTACGTACTTTGTCTGTTTCCTCTGTAAGAGTGTTTCAATTGAGCATGGCACCAAAGTATAATAATAATGTGCTTAATTCTCTACAAAAACAACAAAAAATTAGTTCTATTTATAAACCCCTCTCGTGTGTTATGACCTCCCAGCATCGTGCAACAACATTGACATTCAGTGGAGAGTTCTCACTTGAGATTGTTATATGTTGCCAGCAGGATGGTCAGTGGGAATGTTACAAGTTCAAAGCTCTCTTGGACTCTGGTACTACCCACATGTTCATTGATTGTGATTATGTTTTACGTTATGGAATTCCTTTCTTTACACTTGATGATCCAATTAAGATACATAATGCTGATGGATCAGAAGGCGCTATTGACCAGATCCAGCATGTGGTAACCCTGATCATGGAAATCGCAGGACATTACGAAACTATAGATGCTTACATATCTAAACTTGGTACATATCGCATGATCATCAGGTACAATTGGCTTTTTCGCCATAATCCTGAGGTCAATTGGGTGCAGAAGTCTATTTCTTTTCCATGCTGCACTCAATATTGCAAAATTATGGGCGCCGGCCCTCCTGCTTCTAATTATTTTGGACCAGACCCTTCCTTTTTATGTATCATAGAAGGAGAACTAAAAGAACAGGTTCCAGAAACCTATCACAAGTTTCAAAAAAGGGTTGAGTAATTCCCCTCTCAGACATTGAAATGGACGAAGTTCACACATTCATAGACAAGGAGCTCAAAAAAGGATATATTGCTCCTTCCAAGTCACCTCAAACCTCTCCCATATTCTTTATTCCGAAAAAAGACGGTGGAAAAAGGATGGTCATTGATTACCGTTACCTTAATGAGGGTACCATCAAGAATTCCTATCTGCTTTCCTTGATCCCACAGCTAATAGATTGGCTGAAAAATGCTGACATATTTACAGCCTTTGACTTACGTTGGGGTTACAACAATGTGCGGATCAAGGAAGGCGATGAATGGAAAGGTGCCTTTGTTACCCCAATTGGAGCATATGAATCCACAATAATATATTTCGGAATGACTAATTCTCCTTCCACTTTTCAACAAATGATGAATGATATATTTAACGACATGTATGCTGTAGTCATTATTTACATTGACAATTGTATGATATTTATATTGAAGAAGATTTGAGAAGAGCATGAGGAGGTAGTAATAGAGGTACTATGTTATTTACACAATAATAACCTTTATGTAAAATCCTCCAAGTGTCACTTCTCGAAGAATAAAGTGGACTTTCTCGGTATGGTTATATCTAAAAAGGGGGTGGAAATGCAGGAGAAAAAGGTGGCTGGGGTCATGGATTGGCTGGTTCCCACTAGGTTAAAACAGCTCCAGGGCTTCCTCGGACTTTGTAATTATTATAGGCATTTCATTTCAGGCTTTGCTGAGATTGCACGCCCCTTGAACAATTTTACCAAGAAAGATGTTCCGTTCATATAAGATACCGATCAACAAGCGGCGTTTGATGCCCTCAAAAAGAAGTTCACTACTGCTCCACTTCTCGCATATCCTAACCAAGATCAAGAAGTGTGAGTTGAAATAGATGCCTTAGATATAGCCATGGGAGCTGTGCTCTCCACTCAATATGACAATGGTAATTGGTGGCCTATCGCCTTTATTTCACATTCCTTTGATAGCACAGAGCACAATTATCCTATTTACAATAAAAAATTGCTTGCAGTGATTCGGGCGCTGGAAGAGTGGCACCACTATCTTATTGGTCACAAAAGGTTTGAAATCTGGACCGATCACAAGAACTTGGAGTATTGGAAGAAACCGCAAACTCTTAGCGGCCAGCAGACTCATTGGCATGCTGTTCTCCAGGAATTTAATTATGTTTTCGTTTACAAACTGGGTTCTTCTCATGGTTGGGCTGATGCACTCTCATGTTGCCTGGACCATGGTGAGGCAGTGTAGAATCATAACACCAATATCATGGTCCTGCCTCCCGCTGTTTTCATTAATTCGGTTTCTCTTTCTTCAGACTTCCTTTTGGAGTTGGAATCAGAGTCTGCCACTCTTGGGGTGGATGCTGTGAACGATTTCCTTTTTGACGCTTCTATGAACATTTTCAAAAATAACAAAAACAAAGTTTTCATACCTATTTCTTTACGTACTCATCTCCTCACTTTTTGTCATGACTCCCCTATCACCAGACATGGTAGACATTTCAAAACTATACACACTTTTACTTGTTACTTTTCGTGGCCTAGTGCCACCAAAGATGTTAAAACATATATAAACAGCTGCCAAGTGTACGCCCTCACAAAGGGAAAGTCAAAAGCATTGGCAGGAAAACTCCTTCCATTACCTGTGGCTAAACGACCATGGGAAGATCTCTCTGTAGATTTCATCACGGGTTTACCTGAATCACATTCATTTACAGCTATATGCGTGGTAGTGAATTGCTTCTCTAAAGAAGTCGTATTCATTCCCACTTACAATACTTGTTCTTCTTCGGATCTTGCCATTTTATTTAGAGATTATGTTTGGTGTACACACGGACTCCCTTCTACTTTAATTTCCGATTGTGGTCCCCAATTTATGTCTGCTTTTACCAAGGATTTATGTAAACTTCTCAGTATCTCCCAAAAGATTTCCATGGCCTATCACCCACAAACCGATGGCCAAACGAAGCATGTCAATCGAGATCTAGAACAATATCTCCACACTTATGTTGGAAAGAAGCAGCACAAGTGGGCTGACTGGCTCAAAATGGCCTAATTCTCTCACAACAATACTGTCACTACTGCAACCAGCTCCATTCCCTTTAACGTTATACGAAATTATGCCCTTCGCATGGGTTTCGAAGAGAAATTAGCAGGTTTTGCTGGAGAGATGGGTCATTCTCACAAGGAGATAGAAGAAGCACTTGAGAATACTTGAGATAGGATGATCGCTTCTGCAGAGAAAAGTCGTTTTGAAGCCCTGGAGTATTCCGTCAGCCAGCAAGTCTGGCTTTCCACAGATAAATTAAAACTTCCCTATACAGCGAAAAAATTAACCCAAAAATGGATTGGACCCTATGTTATCACTGCAGTCCTTTCTAATGCCATTATGCTCAAACTTCCCAACTCCATTCATATTCATCCCATGGTCAACATCTCTCGCGTAAAACCTTATTGGGAAATTTTACCTGGACAACCCAAAGTCCGACCTGATGTGATTGAGGTAGACCAGAAAGGGGAAGAGCAATTCAAGGTGAATTACATAGCCTCATCACGTCTCAAAAATAGGAAGTTGGAATATCTGGTACATTGGAAGGGATATAATGAAACAGATCGCACATGGGAATCGTCGGATATCATTAACATTGCCCCTTTGGCAGTTGCCAACTTCCACAAATCTAATTCCTCCGCTCCCCACAAACTCCATGGACTCATGACTTCTTCTTTTGCTTCTCTTTTCTCTCCTTACGAAAACTTCACCATAACCAGACCAACCATGACTCGCCTGGAATTTGAGTCATAAAAGAGAGGTAGTGTTATAATATGAACATTTTCAAAACTTTTCAGACTTCATCTTTTTCTTTTCTTAGTCACGTGATCTGTGCACGTGACCATGGTCACCCTCACATGACTAGGTCTAGAGCTAATGACATCATACCTTGTGGTAATCTTGCTCTTCTCTGCGCTATCAAAGGAGTGGGAAATGAAGGCAATAGGACGCCAGTTACCATCATTACATAAGGTTGAGAGCACAGCTCTGGTTGCGATATCCAAGGCGTCAGTTTCAACCCAAACTTCTTGATCTTGATTAGGGTAAGCGAGAAGCAGGGGAGTTGTAAACTTCCTTTTGAGGGCATCAAATGCCACTTGTTAATCAGGACCCCATGTGAACAGAATGTCTTTCTTGGTAAGATCGTTCAAGGAGTGTGCGATCTCGGCAAAGCCTGAAATGAAATGCCTATAATAATTGCATAGTCCGAGGAATCCTTGGAGCTGTTTCAACCAAGTAGGAACTGGCCAATCCATTACTCCAGCGACTTTCTTTTCTTGCATTTCTACCTCCTTTTTATATACAACCATTCCCAAAAAGTCCACTTTACCCTTTGAGAAGTGACACTTGGAGAGTTTTACGTAAAGGTCATTATCATGTAAACGACGTAGGACCTCTTTTACTACCTCCTTATGTTTCCTCCAAGTCTTCTTTGACGTAAATATCATACAATCATCAATATAAATAATTACTACGGCATACATGTCGTTAAATATATCGTTCATCATTTGTTGGAAGGTAGGGGGGGAATTAGTCATGCTGAAATACATTACCGTGGGTTCATAAGCACCAATAGGGGTAATGAAGGCACCCTTCCATTCATCACCTTTTTTAATCTGCACATTGTTATAACCCCAACGTAAGTCAAGGGCCATAAACATGTCAGCATTTTTCAGCCGATCGATGAGTTGTGGGATCAAGGGAAGTGGATAGGGGTTCTTGATGGTACCTTCATTGAGATAGTGGTAATTGATGACCATCCTTTTTCCACTGTCCTTTTTTGGAATAAAGAAAACCGGAGACGTTTGAGGCGATTTAGAAGGAGTAATGTAATCTTTCTTGAGCTCCTTGTTGATAAATGCATGCACTTCGTCCATTTCGATGTCCGATAGGGGAATTACTTGACCCTTCTTCGGAACGAAGTCCGGCTTGAGATCTACAGCATGATCCCAAGGCTTTCGCAACGGCATTCTTGTTGACTCCTGTTCTGAGAATACTTCAAGGAACTCGTGATACACCTTGGGGACTTGGTCTTTGAGTCTTTCTTCTATAGTATGTAAAAATGAAGGACTAGGTTCGAAATAATTAGAAGCAGGAGGTCCAAAATCCATAATTTTGCAATACTGTGTGCAGCGCAGAAATGAAATAATCTTCTGCATCTAGTCGACCTTGGGGTTATGGCGGAAAAGCCAGTCATACCCGATAATCATGCAATGTGTACCAAGTTTAGATATGTAAGTGTCTATAGTTTCAAAGTGCCCAGTGATTTCCACGATCAGGGTTACCGCATGTTGGATTTGGCCAATAGCACCTTCTGATCCATCAGCGTTATGTATCTTAATCAGGTTGTTGAGGGTAAAGAAAGGAATGTCATGACAAATAACATAGTCCTGATCAATGAACGTATGGGTAGCACCAGAGTCCAAGAGAGCTTTGAACTGGTGGCATTCCCATTGACCATCCCGCTGGCAACATATGACAGTCTCAAGTGAGAACTCTCTGCTGAATGACAATGTTGTTGCACAATGCTGGGAAGTCATGACACACGAGAGGGGTTTATAAATAGAACTAATTTTTTGTTGTTTTTGGAGAGAATTAAGCACACTATTATTTAATTCCGGTGCCACGCTCAATTGAGCCACTCTCACGGAAGAAATGGACAAACTACGTAATACAGAAGATAAATTGGAAATGGGAAAATCAGACTCAGTACAAGACGTAAAAGAAGAAAAAGAAGAACTAGGTCCGTGCATGGAGGAACCCTCTACTCCTATGTGCTGTGTCCTTTTAAAGCCTCAGCCACACGTTGCTTGGCTTCAACTTCGAATTTGTCCCTATAATATGCCTCAGCTTCTTCTGAGACAAAATGTTGTGTGGCCATTGCTACTACTGGTGCTGTAACCGGAGGAATGGGGAGAGGACAGGAGACGACTTGTTGCGCCACATGCGCTTGGGAATACTCAGGAATGGGAATGTAAGCTCCCTGGTCATAATTCCAAATGACCTGCTGATGCTGTTGAGGAGGATGGGGCGGATGACGATAGGGGTTCTTCAGGCAATTGGGCTTGATGTGCCCAGGGAGATTACACAAGAAGCAAGTTTTCGTGTCAGGCCTGGTTGGTGCAGCTTGCTGCACACTTATCTTCATGGGGGCACCACGGCCCGGCTGTGTTCCTACTACCGTAAATTGCAGATGTTGAGGGGAGGGAGGCTGAGAAGGCGGCGGATTGGTCAAGACTTTCGGAGAGGGAAAGGGTCCAGTTGGTCCAATCAATGGTGGGGTTGACTTCTTTTAGCCAGGGGAGTCCAAGAAGGACATTGTCACGTTCAAGGGACATGACCATGAAGTTTACTTGTCATGCTATTCCCTCAATATTGAGAAACAACGAGCAGGAGTATCGAATAGCACCTTTTTTGTTAAGAGAGTTATTAGCATTTTGAGCATAGATCAGGTGGTCGAGCTTCGTGAGGGAAAGCTTATGTTTGCGGGCGAAGTCCCAGTCAATACAGGAGATGTCAGCTCCACTATCAATGAGGGCATGGATGTCGATGGCTTTCAATGTGTGTGGATAATGGCCCTGAGATTGTGGGATGAAACGGGAATTAGAGGGGGGACCATGCTCTATTGCCATTTGTTCATAAGCCCTTCCGATAGCTCTATAATTTTCTTTGAGCGCGTCGACTTTGAACTCTAATCCTGGGTGATTCATTCGAACCCATTCATAGATGCAATAATCTACTGCCTTTTTGAGGATTGTAATAGCATAGTAGTCTTTGATGTTGGCCTCGTTCTGAAGAACCTCGAATCATTGGAGGAAGAGGTCGATTGGGTGGCCGTTTTGTTGAAGACCTTCTAATTTCTGAAGGGACTCATGGGCGAGTACGTCAATTCGGAAATAGCTCTTTATCTCCTTTTGGAGCTTGGACCAACTTGGCCAAGCTGAATCTCCTTTGGTGCCAACAACGACATCCTGGGCATTCTTGACCTCTGTTTCCTCATCGTCTAAGTACTTCTCCAACGTAAGTTGGGCGAAACCATCCGCCTTCTTCTCGAACCGTGAAAGGACAGTGATGCACCTCAGCTTGTCCAACTTCCATGTCTGGGCATCTACCCATAAACATAACTTGACCCACCAGAGACGGAAGGTGGATTGATCGCTATCTCATTTGTCTGGATCAGCAATCTTCTTAGTTACATTGTTCTTTTCTTGGTTTACATTTAGGGCAGACAACCTTGCGATGAGATCATCTAAGTCCACCGATGCCAACATACTTGATTATGGGTTTAAGGTAACGGGTGGGGCGGAGGTAAGAGCGGAAGTGTTTAACACTGAAGTGTTTGAAGGAAAAGGAGTGGTGCTCAGTGCGTTGCTTGTCGTGGGAAGGCCAATAGACCTTATGGGTACGGGATCGGGAAGGAATCTTGAAAAAATCTTCTTTCAACTACTTACTGTGTGGACTATTCCAACCACACTCTGGGCAGTCTACAAACTTGCTGCCTAAGGAAATACTTCTTTGATTGGAGGTAATAACGTCTTCTCCAAATACAACGATCCAGGTGGCTGCAGCGACCTATACTGAAATCCAAAACGAAAAGTATGTAATGAAAAGAGGCATGGGGGGAACCGGATCCGCCTGGCTATAGCATACAGAAATACTATCCGCATTAGATGTGACGTCACAGGTGATCACACGAACCTGGGTACACCGGCGTAGTACCAACACAGACAGCTAGGCACTCAGCTGATGACGGGAGCTAGTGCTCTATGCCTGGTAGCAACATTATCCTTATTTGTATGACGGACGACCATATATGAACAACATGGAGCAAGTGTTGGTCTCGTTACCGTCAAGTGGTAATGCCTCTTGTTCCCTTACCTCTGGGACCCGAGCGTTGTGTATGCAGTCTAATCTAAGTGTTATGACTTCGCTGAAATGTCTAGTCAAATCCACAAGGCTCAGATGATGCTTGCAGGATACACAATTCCTGGCTCAAGATAGAGGGTATGTGGGTCTTCTCTGCTCAACACAGTCTACAATGGCCAGAAGACCAAGGCAATGACTATTATGGTGAACAAAATGGATTAGACTGGGAATTTCAGTCGCAAAGTGCTACTTTATATATGTTACAGGCGCGCACATAGACCATGCTATGCGTGGGATGGATTACCATAAATAGACTAAGTGGTTCCACGATCGTGAGAGAGAAATAACAGAGATTAAAGGGGCTGTGTGAGAAGAGCGGAAATTAAAAGGGCGAGGTCACCTCATGGTATGATGTCATTAGTTCTAGACCTGGTCATGTGAGGGTTACCATGGTCACATGCACAGATCACGTGACTGAGAAAAGAAAAGGTACAAGTCAAAAAAGTTTGAAAATGTTCATATTATAACAAACACGTAATGATGAAGAGCAAAACGTGCGGCCTACGTATCGCAGGAGAATCAATGAGACAAATAAGGCAAGAGGAAGCACCACAGGTATGGAGGGAGTTGACGAAGCCTGAGGCAAAGAAAAGGAATGAAGTCCAATGGATGTCCTAGGATATGATGTATCAAAGGGCCTAGGACTGAAGGTAGTACATGGATTGAGCATAGGTGAAAGAGAAGTATGAAGAAAAGGAAAAGTTGTAACATTACCCCCTTTGTAGAGTCAAGACCACTGCATAGACAAAGATAGTTCAGACATGAGAGCGCATAGCAGCTCAACCATGAATGATCTAGTAGAGAACGGAGCCATCAACCGGAGAGCCAGTGATGTTACCGCAGCTGGTTTCATCGATGCAGTCTTCCTCATCGGAGTAGTTTCGATCAATGAGGAGAGAGGGAGATTGCCAATGTGGGAAATGTCGGAGGACAGTAAGGGCATTGCAAGGAGTGGGAGAGGTGCCCTGTCAGCGAAAGGATTTGGTTCTGTGACAGGAACATTGTTATCTGGACGAGGACAAGGAAGTAGACGATTGGGTGGACAAGGACGAGGATGATTGTTGCCTAGGAGGCAGGATGCGACATGGTGGAGGGGATGGTGCATGACAACAGAGGGGGCATTGGGCGAGGATGCATCCAGGAGCCCACCGAAGACAGGTGGCACACTGGTGCACCAGACAATTTTGCTGGAAATGGCTGATGCGGCTGCAGGAGTAACATCGTTCTCCTGCCTGGGAGTGTGAATCGGGGAGTGGGAGGCGACCATTGGCGCCAGTCCACGCACTTTCAATGCATTGCATAAGGCGATCCCTGTCCGAATTAAGGGGTGTTGAGGAAGCAGAGAGGGTGGTTGGTGTGGTTGGAGCTGAAACAGCTCATGGAACCATGGCAGGTTTTGCTGGGGGAGGTCGTTCGACCTTGGTTAATGAGACTGTTGGGGTTGCATGCTCCCATGTGCGACGGTGTTCTATGGCTAATGCCTCGTAGAGTTCCTTGGTAAGGGGATGGGTTTGGGTGGCCATGGCCAAGAGATATCGCCGCATGTCACGTAGGAGGGTGAGCATGCTGAGTTGGTGAAGGGTAACCAGGAGGCAGGACTGTGCCTGCATGGCATCCTGATAAATGAATTGGGCGACGTATGACTGATTAGCATCGGCGGTGGAAGTATGGGCAAGGGCGATGATGTTTAAGTTAGCTAGGTAGGTATTGTATAGGGTGTAGAAGGGGGACACTGAGTCAAGGTAACAGTCTAAGGTGGTCACGAGACCAGGGTTGGTGATGAGCTCAGTGAGCTCGCGAATCTCAAAGATGGTGGGGGGACCATCGCTGAGGCAGTACGCAGTGGTTGGAACGTCTACGGATAGAGGGGCTTGTTTAGTATCATGTGAAGGGCTGTCTGCACACTCCATAGGAGGAGTAGGAGGGCATTGTGCAGCAGTGTCAGGGACAGTAAGACTATTGTAGGAAATAAGTGGGGAAGAATGTTCGAAAGAAGGAGAAGAAGGAATCGGAGGAGAGGATGCATCATGATCTTTCAGGAATAAAGTTTGGTTGTCGTGAGGCGGAGATGGAATGGTGAGCGGCAAGGCATAGCTGGGGGGTACTTGGTATCGTTCGTAAATCTGGGAGATAGTGAGAGTCAAGTGGGGAATGTCTGCAGTAGGGTTAAATTCAATAGCCATGTTAGTTCTGGGAGGATGAGAAGAAGACGGAGGGGAACAGGGCTTTATATGCTTCGAGGGTGGAGTCCACATTGGTCAGGTGTCTCTCTGAGACCCAGGAGTCTTTTCTGGTCGTATACCCTTTCCAATGGATCAAGAAGGAGCGCCGTCCTTTTGATTCTTTGTGTTTGATGATTTTCTCTATTTTGTATTCTTCTTCGCCGTCTATTAAATCCGGAGGGGGTGCAGGGTAGTTAGCCCCATGGGTGTTGTTCTTGCGGTAGGGTGAGAGAAGGGACACATGGAATACCGGGTGGATTTTCTAGGCCTTGGGGAGGCGCAACTGATACGTGATCGGGAATAGTACTTTCGTGATGGAAAAGGGGCCCTCTCACTTGGAGGTGAATTTGGGATTTGCAACGGAACATTTCAAGTTCCAGGCCTTAAGCCATACCCTATCCCCTAGGGTGAAGGGTTTGAAGTGGCATCTCGTTCAGGCTGACATGGTTTGGCGTGCCAGCTCATGGGAGGCAAGAGCCTCATCTTGGGCAGCCAAAAGAGTCTTCAGGCATTCTTCCACTGCAGGAAGATCCGAATTGGCAATGATCGGTGGCAGGGTGTGGGGTTCATATCTCATCATGAGGAAGAAGGGGGATTTGCCAGTGATAGAATGGGGGCAATGATTGTGAGTGAATTTGACATGGAAGATTGAATCGGCCCATGACCCTGGGTTGAATCCACAGTAAATATGGAGGTAGGTCTCAATTTCTTGGTTTATGCATTCTGTTTCTCTGTCGGTCTGTGGGTGGTATGCTGTGGAGAGGGACAAGTCATATCATAGTAGTCTCCCCAGTTCACAGGCAAACAAACTCGCAAACTGGGGTCCTCAGTCGGAGATGATTTTGTTGTAGAGGCTGAAGTGGAGGAAGACTTTGTGGAAGAAGAGGATGGCAACACCCTCAGCAGTGATGGATTTCTTGGTAGGGCATAAAATTACCCCCTTTGTAAGCCTGTGGTCGACCACAACCAAGAGCGAATCAAAGCCAGAGGAGGAGATTGGGAGGTTGGTGATCAGATCACAGGAGATCTGTTGGAATGGACGAGATGCAGATGATTTAATTGGTGTAAGGGGAGGAATGAAAGGGTGAGTATTGGATTTCACCTGTTGACAGGTGGCGCAACCTTCAACATAGCGGCGGACATAGGTGGCGAGGCCGGGCCACCAAAATTTGGTGGTGACAAGCTAACAGGTTTTGAGAAAGCCGGGGTGGCCAGCAGTCTCGTGGTCGTGACATTGCTGTAAGATGGAGTGACGGAGAGAGTCATCGGCGGGAACGTAGACGCGACCTTAGTAGGTGAGGATGCCAGTGTTGAATTGCCAGTCGGCGAGGCGGAAGCAGAATGTGGGTGGGATTTCCTTGTTCATGGACTGGAGGGCTTGACAAATGAGGATGTTAGATTCGGAGGACTCCTTGATCTGTTCATGGAGAGCAGCATCAATAGTATTAACAAAGAGAGAAGGCAGGAGAAGAGTTACACCTTTGTTATCGAGATCTAATGCAGGAAGGAGATCGGGACACTGAGATAGGGCGTCGGGACCAGCAAGTTGCGTGCCGGGGACGTGGATCATCTTGAGATCGAAGTCGGCTAAATCAATTAGCCAACGGGCTTGGTGGCAGTTGAGGGTCTGCGGCTGGTGGAAATACGTAAGGTTCTTGTGATCTGTGAAAGTTTGAATGGAGAAAGCGAAGCCGTGGAGGCAGTGTCGCCACACTTTCAAACCACGGATCATGGCAAGGAGTTCCCTGTTGTAAATGTCATAGTTTTGCTCTGTGGGAGAGAAGGATTGAGAGATATAAGAACAAGGGTGCCATTCCCTGTTGGCGTCGGTCTGGAGGAGAATACCTTCAGAGGTGTATTTTGAGGCATTAGTGGCAATGGCGAAGGGTGCCGAAAGGTTTGGCATTTGTAACACCAGTTTTCTGAGGAAGAGCGATTTGAGAGTGTCGAAGGCATGGGTGCAGGCAGAGGACCAGGACCATGAACTAAGCTTCTTGGTAAGGTCTATAAGGGGACAGGCGATGTTAGAGTAATCCGGAATGAAACATCAATAGAAATTGGCAAAGCCAAGGAAGGATTGGACATCCTTAACAGTGGAAGGGACTGGCCAGGAGGCAATTCTGTCAAGCTTGACGGGGTCCATGGCAAGTTGTCCTGGTTTGACGATCATTCCAAGATATTCTACCTCGGTAGCGGTGAACTTGCACTTTTTGAGTTTCAGGTGCAAGTCGAGTTCGGTCATGTATTGGAGAACGCACTTAGTTCGTTCTGTGTGTGTTGCTTTGTCAGGAGAGGCGATGAGGAGGTTGTCCATGTAGATGACAAGCCACCCTTCGGCAATCATATTGCGGAAGGAGTCATTCATGAATCTCTGAAACGTGGCAGGTGAGTTACAGAGGCTGAAGAACATTACTGTGGGTTCAAAAAGCCCCTTATGGGTGATAAAGGCGGCCTTCCATTGATGTTTGTCTTTAATGTGGATGTTGTTGTATTCCCATTGAACATTGAATTTGGTGAAGACTTTGGTGTCGCGGAGTTTGTCAACAAGGTCGGATATGAAAGGTAGAGGGTAGGCGTCACGAATGGTGTGTTCATTGATGTAGCAGTAGTCTTGGCAGGGTCGAAGTCAACCATTCTTCTTTTTGACGAAGAAGAACAGGGATGCTTGGGGGGACTTTGAGGGGCGGATCTTTCCGCAATCTAGATTCTCCTATAAAAAGGATTCAGTGGTGGTGCGTTCCTCAGCTGAGAGGGGATAGAGTTTCCCAATCTTTGGGGTAAACAAGTCTTTAAGGTTAATCTCGTGGTCATAGGGTTGTGAGGGTGGTACGTGGTCAGTGGCTTCCTTTGAAAAGACGGAAGCAAACTCAGAGTATTCGGCTGGAAGAACTGGTTTGGGTTTTTCCTTTTCAGCAGCTATGGCAAGTTTGGTAGCCTGGGTAAGGCATTCAATAACTGGAGACCCTTTCGGGATATATCGAGATCCGCTTTTGATAATGTGGAACATGATCTGGATGTCGTTGTCATGTTGGCAATGGGCAAAGGAATCCCTCCATTTGTTATATTCGAATAGGTGGGAATACGTGACAGAGTCGACATGGATGTGTCGAGGGGTGCGGGGTGGAGGTTTCCAAAATTTGGATGAATGACAGTCGTAATCTGTTGAGTGCAGGGCATAGAGTTCCTTCATTGGTCAAGGCTTTCGGAGAGGAAAAGGGTCCATTTGGTCCAATCAATGGTGGGGTTGACTTCTTTCAGCCAAGGGAGTCCAAGTAGGACATTGTCACGTTCGAGAGACATGACCATGAACTTTACTTGTCGTGCTATTCCCTCAATCTTGAGGAACAGCGAGCAGGAGTATCGAATAGTGCCTTTCTTGTTAAGGGAGTTGTCGGCGTTTCGAGCATAGATCAGGTAGTCAAGCTTCATGAGAGGAAGCTTGTGCTTGCAGGCGAAGTTCCAGTCGATACAGGAGATGTCAGCTCCACTATCGATGAGGGCGCAGATGTTGATGGCTTATAGTGTGTGTGAGGGTACAATTACTTGAACTGGGATTTGCATTGCTTTGGTAGTGGATGTTACAAGTACGGGTGCACACATAGGAGAAGAAGGGGAAACTCGCATTGAAGAAGTTCCCCTATTTAAAAATCCATCTTCTTAAACCTCACCCTCCTAACCGCTGGAACGTCTTCATCGTTGTCGTCTATCTCTTGGAGACTGTTATAATATGAACATTTTCAAACTTTTCGAACTTGTACTTTTTCCTTTTCCAGTCACATGATCTGTGCACGTGACTGTGGTAACCCTCGCATGACCAGATCTAGAACCAATGATGTCATATCATGAGGTGACTGTGCCCTTTTAATTTCTGCTCTTCTCACACAGCCCCTTTAATTTCCGTTATCGCATTCCCATGGTCATGAGACCCCTTAGTCTATTTATGGTAGTTCATCCCATGCATAGCATGGTCTGTGCGCGCACCTGTATCATATATAAAGTAGTATTCTGCGACTGGACACCCCAGTCTAATCCACTTTGTTCACTGCGATAGTCATTGCCTTGGCCTTCTTGGTCATTGTAGACTGCATTGTTCGGAAAGGATCCCCATACCCTCCTTTGTGAGCCAGGACACGTGTAGCCTGCAAGCATAGTCCAAGCCTTGTGGAAGTGATCAGACGCTTCGGCAGTAGTTCATAACACTTGGATTAGACTGCATACACAATGCTCAGGTCCCAGAGCTAAGGGAACTAGAGGTACTACCACTTGACGGTAGCGAGACCAGCACTCGTCCCACGCTGTTTGTATACGGTCGTCTGCCGTCATAAATACGGATAACGCTGCTGTCGGGCATAGAGCACTAGCCTCCGTTATCATTGAGTGCCTAACTGTCCGTGGTGGTACTACACCAGTGTACCCAGGTTCGCGTAATCACCTGTGACATCACATCTAACGTGGATAGTATTTCCATACACCGTAGCCAAGCGGATCTGGTTTCCCCCATCTTCGACTTCTTTTATGTAGTTTTATTCTGGATTCTGTTTTAGGTCGCTGCGGCCACCTACATTGTTGTATTTGGAGAAGAAGATATTACCTCCGATCCAAGAAATATTTCCTTAGGCAGCAAGTTTGTAGACTGCCCAGAGTGTGGTTGGAAAAGTCCGCACAGTAAGCAGTTGAAAGAAGATGCTTTTCAAGATTCCTCCCTGATCCCGCACCCATAAGGTCTATTGGCCTTCCCACGATAAACAAAGAACTGAACGCCACTTCTTCTCCTTTGAGTGGTACGGTGACGAACACTTCCGCTCCTATCTCCACCCCATTCATTACCTAAAACCCGTTATCAAATATGTCGAACTCGGTGGACTTAGATGATCTCGTCGCAAGGCTGTCCACCCTAAACGTAAATCAGGAAAAGAACAACGTGACAAAAAAGATCGCTGACCCCGATAAATGGGATGGTGACCGATCCACCTTCCGTCTTTGGTGGGTCAAGTTACGTCTTTGGGTAGATGCCCAAATGTGGAAGTCGGACAAGCTGAGATGCATCGCTGTCCTTTTACAGTTCGAAAAGAAGGCAGATGGTTTCGCCCAGCTCATGCTCGAAAAGTACCTCGACGATGAGGAAACCGAGGTAAAGAACGCACAAGATGTCGTTGTTGGCACAAAGGGAGACTTGGCTTGGCCAAGTTGGTCCAGGCTCCAAAAGGAGATCAAAAGTTCTTTCTGAATTGATGTACTCGCTCATGAGTCGCTTCGGAAGTTAGAAGGTCTTCGCCAAAATGGTCACCCGATCGATTTGTTCCTTCAACGCTTTGAAGTTCTTCAGAATGAGGCCAATATCGAGGATTATCACACCAATACACTCCTCAAAAAGGCGGTTGACTACTGCATTTATGAAAGAGTCCGGATGAACCATCCTGGACTAGAGTTCAGAATTGATGAGCTCAAAGAAAACTACAGAGCTGTCGGTCGAGCTTATGAGCAAATGGCGATAGAGCGTGGTCCCCCCTCGAACTCTCGTTTCGTCCCACGGCCCCAGGGTCGTTATCAAACAGTTTACGGCAGTAGGAACTCAACCGGGTCGCGGCGCTCCCATGGAGCTAAGCGTGCAGCAAGCTGCACCAACAAGACCAGACACAAGGACTTGTTTCTTGTGTAATCTCCCTGGGCATATCAA
>JBBPQZ010000398.1:0-16440 GCA_038092795.1 Boletus rubissimus
CCGGTCCAGGTGCTTTTGATTCGTTGCATGAGGCGGTCTTCGTCGGACCCTAGAGGGATCGAAGACGCCAAGGGGGTGGTTGGCATGGGAGGTATCGCGAGGGCCTGTGAAACTGTGACGGGTTCAGCAGGAGGAGGTCTTTCGACCTCAGCGAGAGAGACTGTGGGAGTCACACGTTGACAGGTGCGACGGTGTTCTACAGCAAGTGCTTCGTATAATTCACGGGTAAGGGGTCGAGTTTGGGTGGTCATGGCTAGGAGGTAACAACACATGTCATGTAGAAGTGCAAGCATGCCAAGTTGGTGGAGCGTGACCAGCAAGTGGGACTGGGCTTGCATGGCGTCTTGGTAAATGAATTGGGCCACGTATGATCGGTTGGCATCTGCGGTGGGGGCGTGGGCGAGGGCGATGATGTTAAGGTTCGCCAAGTAGGCGCTGTAGAGGGCGTATAAAGGAGACGCCGAGTCGAGGTAACAGTCTAAAGTGGTCGCGAGACCAGAGTCGGTAATGAGCTTGGTGAGCTCACGGATCTCGAAGATGGTAGGGGGACCATCCGAGAGGCAATACGCGGTGGTTGGGACGTCTACAGAGAGAGGGGCTTGTTCAGTATCATCTGAAGGGCTATCTGTACGGTCCACAGGAGGAGTAGGAGGATGTTGTGAAGCAGCGTCAAGGCGGGTAACACTATCATAGGGAACAAGTGGGGAAGAAGGTACAAAAGAAGGAGAAGAGGGAATTGGAGGAGATGACATATCATGTTCCTCAGGGAACAGGGTTTGATTTTCGTGGGGCGGCGATGGAATGGCGAGGGGCGAGGCGAAGCTGGGAGGTACTTGGTAACGTTCGTAGATCTGAGCAATAGTAAGGGTCAAGTGGGGAATCTCGTCAGTGGGGGTGAAGTTAATGGCCATGTTAGTTCTTGGGAGAAGAAGAGAAGATGGAGGGGAAGAGGTTTTTATACGCTTTGAGGGCGGAGTCCACATTTGTTAGATGCCTTTTCGGAACCCAGGAATCCTCTTCGGTCGTATACCCTTTCCAACGGATCAGGAAGGAGCGCCTTCCCGCTGATCCCTTGTGCTTGACGATCTTTTCGATTTCATATTCTTCTTCGCCATCTATAAGGTCTGGAGGGGGCGTAGGGTAGTTAGCCCCATGAGTGTCGTTCTCACGATAAGGCGAGAGTAGGGATGCGTGGAATACCGGGTGAATCTTCCACGCCTTGGGGAGGCGCAGTTGATACATGATCGGAGACAATACTTTGGTGATGGTGAAGGGTCCCTCTCGTTTGGAGGTGAACTTCAGATTGGCAATGGAGCATTTCAGGTTCCGTGCCTCGAGCCAAACCCTATCTCCTAGGGCGAAGGGTTTGAAGTGTCGTCTGGTTCAGGCTGACATGGTTTGACGTGCCAGCTCATGGGAGGCGAGAGCCTTGTCTTGGGCAGCTGAAAGAGTCTTCAGACGGTCCTCTACTGCGGGAAGATCCGAATTGGCAATGATCGGAGGCAGTGCGTGGGGTTCATATCCCATCATCAGGAAGAAGGGGGATTTGCCTGTGATGGAATGGGGGCGGTGATTGTGCACGAATTCGGTGTGGGAGATTGAATCTGCCCATGATCCTGGGTTAGATCCGCAGTAGATGCGAAGGTAAGTCTCGACTTCTTGATTTACCTGCTCCATTTCTCCATCAGTTTGCGGGTGGTAGGCTGTGGAGAGAGACAAGTCGTATTGCAGTAGTCTTCCCAGCTCGCGTGCGAACGAACTTGTGAACTGGGGTCCTCGGTCAGAGATAATTTTGTCATAGAGACCGAAGCGAAGGAAAACTTTGTGAAAGAAGAGGGCAGCAACTCCCTCGGCAGTGATGGTTTTCTTGGTAGGGCATAAAATTACCCCCTTTGTAAGCCCGTGGTTGACCACGACCAAGAGCGAGTCAAAACCGGAGGAGACCAGAAGGTCGGTGATCAGATCGCAAGAGATCTGCTGGAAGGGGCGAGACGCAGTGGACTTGATCGGAGTAAGCAGAGGAACGGAGGGGTGAGTGTTGGATTTCGCCTGTTGACAGGTGGCGCAGCCTTCAACATAGCAACGGACATAGGCAGCAAGGCCTGGCCACCAGAATTCGGCGGCAACGAGCTGATGAGTTTTGAGAAAACCGGGATGGCCGGCGGTCTCGTGATCATGGCAACACTGCAGGATGGAACGACGAAGGAAATCGTCGGCGGGGACGTAGACGTGACCTTGGAAGGTCAGGATACCGGCATCAAGTTGCCAGTCGGCAAGGTGGGAGCGGAACGCAGGAGGGATCTCCTCGTTCATAGACTGGAGTGCCTGACAAACTAAAGTGTCAGACTCGGAGGACTCTTTGATGCACTCATGAAGGGCGGCATCAATAGTATTAACAAAGAGAGAAGGCGGGAGAAGAGTCACACCTTTGTTGTCAAGATCTGACGCTGGGAGAAGATCCGGTCATCGTGACAGGGCATCAGGACTGGCAAGTTGTGTGCCAGGCACGTGGATCATTTTGAGATCATAGTCGGCAAGGTCAATCAACCAACGGGCTTGGCAGCGGTTGAGGGTCTGAGGCTGACAGAAATAGGTCAGGTTCTTGTGATCCGTGAAGGTTTGAATGGGGAAAGCGGAGCCATGGAGGTAATGGCGCCATGCTTTCAATCCACGAATCACGGCAAGGAGTTCTCTGTCATAGATGTCATAGTTTCATTCCGCGGGGGAGAACAATTGAGAAATATACAAGCAAGGATGCCATTCGCCATTGGCGTCGGTCTGGAGGAGGATACCTCCAGAGGCGTATTTGGAAGCGTCGGTAGCGATGGCGAACGGGGCGGAAAGGTTCGGCATTTGTAGTACCGGTTTCTTGAGGAAGAGGGCTTTGAGAGTATTGAAGGTGTGGGTACAGGCGGACGACCATGACCACGAACTAAGCTTCTTGGTGAGGTCTATGAGGGGGCGAGCGATGTTAGAGTAGTCAGGGATGAATCGTCGATAAAAGTTGGCAAAGCCAAGGAAAGATTGGACATCTTTGACGGTGGAGGGGACTGGCCAGGAAGCAATTCCATCAAGCTTGACGGGGTCCATGGCAAGTTGTCCGGGCTTGACAATCATCCCGAGATACTCTACCTTGGTAGCGGCGAACTTGCATTTCTTGAGTTTGAGGTGCAAGTCAAGTTTGGTCATGCGTTGAAGAACGCGCTTAGTTCGTTTGGTGTGGGTAGCCTCGTCGGGAGAGGCGATGAGAAGGTTGTCCATGTAAATGACAAGCCACCCTTCGGCGATCATGTCTCGGAAGGAGTCGTTCATGAATCTCTGAAACATAGCGGGTGAGTTACAGAGACCGAAGAACATTATGGTGGGTTCAAAAAGCCCCTTATGGGTGATAAAGGTGGCCTTCCATTGGTGTCCGTCTTTGATTCGGACATTGTTGTATCCCCATTGAACATCGAACTTGGTAAAAACCTTGGCATCACGGAGTTTATCGACGAGATTGGATACGAGGGGTAGAGGGTAGGCATCATGAATGGTATGTTCATTGACGTAGCAGTAATCTTGGCAGGGGCGCAGGCCACCATCCTTTTTCTTGACGAAGAAGAAGGGCAAGGCTTGAGGGGACTTGGAAGGGCGGATCTTACCGCAATCTAGATTTTCCTGTAAAAAGGACTTGGTGGCTGTACGTTCCTCGGGTGAAAGAGGATAGAGTTTCCCGATTTTCAGGGTGAACGAATCTTTGAGATTAATCTTGTGGTTGTAAGGCCGCGAGGGTGGGACGTGGTCAGTGGCTTCCTTGGAAAAGACAGAAGCAAACTCGGAGTATTCTGCTGGAAGAACGGGTTTGGGTTTTTCCTTCTCAGCAGCCATGGCTAGTTCGGTTGCCTGGGTAAGGCGTCTGATGACCAGGGATCCTTTGGGGATATATCGGGATCCGCTCTTGATGATGCAGAACATGATCCGAATGTCATTGTCGTGTTGGCAATGGGCAGAGGGATCTCTCCATTCGTTATACTCGAACAAATGAGAGTGGGTGACGGAGTCGACGTGGATATGTCGAGGAGCGCGGGGTGGTGGTTTCCAGAACTTGGAGGAGTGACGGTCATAATCTGTCGAGTGCAAGGCGTAGAGTTCTTTCGACTGGTCGAGACTTTCGGAGAGTGAAAAAGTCCGTTTGGTCCAGTCGATGGCAGGGTTGGTTTCTTTCAACCAAGGGAGTCCGAGAAGGACATTGTCATGTCTGAGGGACATGACCATGAAGTTGACTTGTCGTGCTATCCCCTCAATATTGAGGAACAGCGAGCAGGAGTATTGGATTGCGCCTTTCTTGTTGAGAGAGTTGTCGGCATTCCGGGCGTAGATAGGTTTGTCGAGCTTCGTCAGAGGAAGCTTGTGTTTCTTGGCAAAGTCCCAGTCGATACAGGAGATGTCGGCTCCACTATCGATGAGGGTGCGGGTGTCAATGGCTTTGAGTGTGTGCGAAGGTACAATTACTTGAATGGGGATTTGCATTGCTTTGGTAGTAGATGTTACAAGTACAGATGCACACACAGGAGAAGGAGAAGGGGAGACTCGCATCAAAGAAGTTCCCCTATTCAAAAATCCATCTTCTTGAACCTAACCCTCCTGACTGCTGGGACGTCTTCATCGTCATCATCTATCTCTTGAAGACGTGGGAGATCTTCATCGTCATCCTGACCGATCGCCTTTATGACTGGTTTGGCAGCTGTGGAAGGGAAGGAAGGGCAGGCAGGGCTGGAGTGGCCAGGTTTGCGGCATCTAAAACAAAGCTTCTTTTCAATACAATGCTTCCTTTCCTCCGGAGTCATCTTTGGGACATGGATTACGTCGACGTCCATGGCGTCGGGATCTTTAGCGGGGGTTCGAGAGGAAGAGGAAAAGTTTTGGTGGGACTGGTATGAGGGACGGGAGTATCGGCGTGATAACTCAGCGGCACGATCCCATTGGGTTTGGAAGTGAACGGCTTTCTCGTACCAGATGTCAATGGTGGAGGGAACCTTTTCCATAGACATGATCTTCCTCATGAGGGCAGGGAGAAGTCCGGAAGCGAAGTAGGAGATCAGGACGTTGTCGTCCTGGACTTGTGACGTAGCGACTTTGTTTTTGAACTCGGCTATATAGGAGTTCAACAAGGGGTTGTAAGCACTGTTCTTACCAATGAGAACACGCTTCGTGGTGAGCCAGGTGATTGCATTGTTGACCGTGTCGTGGTGTTCGAACGCGGTCTTGAAGGCTTTGACAAAGTTTTCCCAGGTGCCGATGGCCGTGACGCCACCGGTGATAGTGGACATCCGGTAGGTGTTTGCCCAGGTGAGGGCGGGTCCCTTGGTCATAAAAGACAGGGCGAAGGTGACCTTTTTGGGGTCAGAGTCATAGGTGGCGACATTCACCGTGAGGTAAAACAACACGGTGTTCAACCAGGGTATGGCCTTATCATAGGAGCCGTCAAAGATCTCAGGGGTGCCGAGGCGGAGCTCAGTGGTGCGGGAGGACATTACCGGCGAGGACGAAGGTAGGGATGGAAGAGGGGGAGGACGAACAGGAAGGCTAGTAAGAGTGCTAGCGATAGAAGGAGCGGCACATGGAGGACCGGAGTGGGTAGAACGTGTAGGAGTAGGAGAGGATGGGGCAGTAACTGGTTCGGAAGGGATGGAGAGGCTACGGGAGAGGGCAGTGGCTAGGTTCCAGTCTCATTGGTCTGCTACCTGGTGGTGAAGAGTATGCTCGATCTGAGCGGTGAGTTCGTCTGGTTCCTGATCCTCTAGATGGGATGACTCGTCCGATTCCTCCGGGAAAGAAGGTTCAGCAGGTGCGGGACGGTAAAGTCCCCACGTAGGGTGGTTACGCTGAGGGTGAATGGTGGAGGCTTACGCGGCGGTAGCCTTGACTAGAGAGTTTAGACCTTTTGTTACGACTACCTGGGGTAGGAGTAATCGCAAGGGGCCTTCGATAACAAGGAGTCGGATTGGTGACCGACGACGCAGGGGTTCTGACGTGGGGATTCCTCCATCAGCAAGAGTTGAGGGGATTCCTCGAAGATATCAGTAAGCGTAGAGCGAACCGATCAAAGGTAGTCGGGTTGGGAGCCGACTTGCAGTACTTCCGTTGTGGGGATTCCTCCAATGGTGGACAAGGTATCAGCGAGATGAAGGTCAAGCTGATCAAGGAAGCGATCTAGGGGTTTCCTAACCGCGGGCGAGTAAGACGAGATAGCAAATAGATTGCTAGGGGCGATGAGGTACAAGGTAGCTGGAAGGTAGGTCTAATGCTAGGGATCTAGGTGGTACTAGAAGTGGGAAATAGTAAGCGGAAGTGCCATGGATATGGAAGTAATCGGAGAAGCCAGTGGCAGAGAAAAGGAATATAGTCTGTGGGACGTGCTAGTAGGATCCTTTGAAAAGAAGCAAAATGACTGAGAACTGAGATAAGGGACAAGGGAAACAAGGACACGACCTCTAGCTAACAGAGGCTGTGGACGAGTTGGCAGAGACCGTTAGTGGCTAGTCACCAACCGGAGTTGCAGTCAGTTTAAGGTCATGAGCGCGGACCTAGCACCGATGGTAGTACATGGATTGAGACGAGGCGAAAGAGAAGTACGAGGAAAAGAAGAAGTTGTAACACCACCCAGTATTCCACGCTTTGCTCCTCTTGCCATATTGCAAAAATGACACTCATGGGGCTAACTACCCTGCACCCCCTCTGGACCTAATAGACGGCAAAGAAGAATATGAAATAGAAAAGATCATCAAACACAAAGGATCAAAAGGACAGCATTCCTTCTTGATCCGTTGGAAAGGGTATTCGACTGAAGAAGACTCCTGGGTTCTGGAGAGGCATTTGACCAATGCAGACTCCGCCCTCCAAGCATATAAAGCCTTGTTCCCCTTTGTCTTCTCCTCTTCCCCTCAGAACTAACATGGCTATTAACTTCACCCCCACTGACGAAATCCCTCACCTCACTCTCACCATTGCCCAGATTTACGAACGCTACCAAGTACCTCCCAGCTTTGCCTCCCCTCTCGCCATTCCATCCCTGCCTTATGAAAATCAAACCTTGTTCCCCGAGGAGCATGATACGTCGTCTCCTCCAGTTCCCTCTTCTCCTTCTTTTGTACCTACTTCCCCACTTGTTCCCTACGATAGTGTTACCGGCGTTGACATTGTTACACAACGCCCTCCTACTCCTCCTATGGACCGTGCAGATAGCCCTGCAGATAATACTGAACAAGCCCCTCTCTCTGTAGATATCCCAACCACCGCATATTGTCTCAGTGATGGTCCCCCTACCATCTTTGAGATCCAAGAGCTCACCGAGCTCATCACTGACCCCGGTCTCGCAACCACCTTAGACTGTTACCTCGATTTGGCATCCCCCCTATATGCCCTCTACAGCGCCTACCTGGCGAATCTCAATATCATCGCCCTCGCTCATGCCCCCACCGCTGATGCCAACCGGTCATATGTCACCCAATTCATCTACCAGGATGCCATGCAGGCTCAATCCCGTCTTCTGGTAGCCCTCCACCAACTCGGCATACTAACCCTTTTACGGGACATGCGACGATACCTCCTGGCTATGGCCACACAAACTTGCCCCCTCACTTGTGAGCTTTATGAAGTGCTCGCTGTCAAACACCGTTGTACCTGCCAATGTGCGACCCCAACAGTCTCCCTCGCCGAGGTCGAAAGACCTCCCCCTGCCAAACCCGTTACAGTCTCGCAGGCTCTCGCGATTTCCCCCACGCCAACCACCCCTTCTGCTTCCTCAACTCCCCTTGGGTCCGACGAAGACTGCCTTATGCAATGAATCGAAAGTGCCTGGACCAGCGCTGACGGTCGTCTCCCACTCCCGGACTCGCACCCCCGAGCCGGGGAACGCTGTTACTCCTGTGGCCGTATTGGCCATTTTCAACATGACTGCCCTGTGCACCAATGCACAACTTGCCTCCAGTGGGCCCCAGGACATATCCTCGCCCATTGTCCCCTCCACCGTCGCACTGCCTCTCCACCGCCCCGTCGCGTTCCTCCTCCAAGACAACCATCCTCCTTGTCCTCATCTACCCAAACGACCTCCTCATCATCCTCCTCCAGACGTCGTCATTCCCGTCATGGAACTCACTCCTCTCTCCACCAAGGGATGCCCCCCATCCCTCGTCACTCCTCCCCCATCCTCCGGCGTTTTCCACGACGATGCTCTCCCTCCCCCCTCGTCGACCGAAACTATTCTGACGAGGAGGATTGCATCGATGAAACTGGTTACGGTAACATCACGGGCTCCCCGGTTGGCGGCCCTGTTCTCTACTAATTCCCCCATGGTCGAGCTGCTATGCGCTCTCATGGCCAAATTGTCTTTGTCTACACCGTGGTCTTGACTTTACAAAGGGGGTAATGTTACAACTCTTTCTTTTTGTCGTACTTCTCTTTCACCTCTGCTCTATCCATGTACTACCATCTGTGCTAGGCCCTCTCATCTGAAGGATCCTAGCACGTCTCACAGACTTTATTCCTTTTCTTCACCTTGGGCTTCTTTGACTACCTCCGTACCCATGGTGCATCCTCTTACCATATCTGTCTCATTGATTCTCCCGCAATACGTCGGCCGCATGTTCTGCCCTTCATCATTACGCGTCCTTCCTTTTCGGGTTTCCTTCTGTTCCGTTATGTGTCTTCTTTTGATCTGTAATGCATAACCCTTTCTTTTCTAGTTCTCCTCGCATTTCTTACTACGGTCCGTGTGCGAGGAGACTATGTATATAAACAACTCAAGTACCACTTAGATCGCTAGTTTAGACCTCCTTTGAGCTACCTTGTATCTCGTCACCTAGCAATCTACTTGCTTCTCTCGTCTTGCTCACCCATGGTTAGGAAACCCCTAGATCGCTTCCTTGATTGGCTTGTCCTTCGACTTGCCAAAACCCTTGTCCACCGTTGGAGGAATCCCCACAACGGAAGTACTGCGTGTCGGCTCCCAACCCGACTCTCTTCGATTGATTCGCTCTCGCTTATCGATATCTTTGAGGAATCCCCTTGACCCTTGCTGACGGAGGAATCCCCACATCAGAACTACTGTGTTGCTGGCCTCCAACCCAGCTCCTTGTCATCGAAGGCCCCTTATGATTACTCCTACCTTGGGTAGTCATAACACTGGGCAGTTGTGTTGAAAGTGGCTGATACGGCCACAGGCATAGCAGCGTTCCCCAGTGCGGGAGTGTAAGTCTGGGAGTGGGAGGCGACCGTCAGCACTGGTCCATGCGCTTTCAATATGTTGCATGAGATGGTCTTCCTCGGACTCGAGGGGGGTCGAGGATGCAGAAGGGGTGGTTGGCGTGGTTGGAACTGTAAGGGCCTGAAGAACCATGATGGGTTCAGCCAGAGGAAGTCTCTCGACCTCAGTGAGAGAGACTGTTGGGGTCACATGTTGGTGTGTACGACGGTGCTTGATGGCTAGCGCTTCATAGAGTTCCCTGGTGAGGGGACGAGTTTGAGTAGCCATAGCCAGGAGATATCGCTGCATGTCACATAAGAGGGTGAGCATGCTGAGTTGGTGGAGGGCGACCAGGAGGCGGGATTGCGCTTGCATGGCATCCTGGTAGATAAACTGGGCGACATAGGACCAATTGGCATCGGTGGTGGGGGCGTGGGCAAGAGCGATGATATTTAGGTTGGCCAGGTAGGCGCTGTATAAGGTGTAGAGGGGGGATGCCGAGTCGAGGTAACAGTCAAGAGTGGTTGTGAGACCAGGGTCGGTGATGAGCTCGGTGAGCTCATGAATCTCAAAGATGGTGGGGGGACCATTACTGAGACAGTATGTGATGGTCAGGATGTCTACGGAGAGAGGGGCTTGTTCAGTATCATAAGAAGGGCTGTCTGCATGCTCCACAGGAGGAGTAGGAGGGCGTTGTGCAGCAGCATCAGGGATGGTAATACTATCGTAGGAAACAAGTAGAGAAGAATGTTCAAAAGAAGGAGAAGAGGGAATTGGAGGAGACGATGCATTGCGATCCTCTGGAAACAAGGTCTGATTTTCATGGGGTGGTGACAGTATGGTAAGTGGAGAGGCGAATGTGGGAGGTACTTGGTAACATTCGTAGATCTGGGAGATGGTAAGAGTCAAGTGGGGAATCTCTTCGGTAGGAGTGAATTCGATGGCCATGTCAGTTCTGAGAAGATAAGGAGAAGACGGAGGGAAAGAGGGTTTTATATGCTGCAAGTGCAGAGTCCACATTGGTCAAGTGCCTCTTTGGAACCCAGGAGTTTTCTTCGGTTGTATACCCTTTCCAATGGATCAAGAAGGAACACCGTCCTTTTGATCCTCTGTGTTTGATGATCTTTTCTATTTTGTATTCTTCTTCGCCATCTATTAGATCCAGAGGGGGTGCAGGGTAGTTAGCTCCATGAGTGTTATTCTCGTGGTATGGCGAGAGAAGCGAGGCATAGAATACCGGGTGGATCTTCCAGGCCTTGGGGAGGCGTAGCTGATATGTGATCGGGAACAGTACCTTGGTGATGGTAAAGGGGCCCTCTTGTTTGGAGGCGAACTTGGGATTTGCAATGGAACATTTTAAATTCCGGGCCTCGAGCCATATCCTATCCCCTAGGGTGAAGGGTTTGAAATGTCGTCTTGTTTGGGCTGACATGGTCTGATGTGCCAGCTCATGGGAGGCAAAAGCCTTGTCTTGGGCAGCCAAAAGAGTCTTTAGGTGGTCTTCTACTGCAGGGAGATCCGAATTGGCAATGATCGGCAGTAGGGCATGGGGTTCATATCCCATCATGAGGAAGAAGGAAGATTTGCTGGTGATGGAATGGGGACGGTGGTTATGAGTGAATTCAGCATGGGAAATCAAATTGGCCCACAACCCTGGATTGGATCCACAGTAGATACAGAGGTAGGTTTCGATTTCTTGATTTACGCATTCAGTTTCTCTGTCAGTCTGTGGGTGGTAAGCTGTGGAGAGAGATAGGTCATATCGCAGTAATCTCCCCAGCTCACGGGCAAACAAACTCGCGAACTGGGGTCCTCGGTCAGAGATGATTTTGTTGTAGAGGCCGAAGTGGAGGAAGACTTTGTGGAAAAAGAGGGCAGCAACATCCTTGGCAGTGATGGATTTTTTGGTAGGGCATAAAATTACCCCCTTTGTAAGCCCATGGTCGACCACGACCAAGAGTGAGTCAAAGCTGGAGGAGACCGGGAGGTCGGTGATCAGATCATAGGAGATTTGTTGGAATGGGTGGAACGTGAATGATTTAATCAGAGTGAGGGGAGGCATGGAGGGGTGAGTATTGGATTTTGCCTGCTGACAGGTGGTGCAACCCTCAATATAGTGACGGACGTAAGTGGCGAGGCTGGGCCACCAAAATTTGGTGGTGACAAGCTGACGGGTCTTGAGGAAACCAAGGTGACCAGCGGTTTCGTGGTCGTGACAGCGCTGAAGAATGGAACGATGAAGGGAGTCGTCAGTGGAGACATAGACACAACCTTGATAGGTAAGGACGCCCACGTCGAGTTGCCAATCAGCAAGGTGAGAGTGGAAGGTGGGGGGAATCTCCTCATTCATAGACTAGAGAGCCTGGCAAACCAGGGTGTCAGACTCAGAGGATTCTTTGATCCATTCGTAAAGAGCGGCATCAATAGTATTAATGAAAAGAGAAGGCAGGAGGAGAGTTACGCCCTCATTGTCAAGATCTGATGTGGGGAGGAGATCCGGTCATTGGAACAGGGCGTCAGGGCCAGCAAGTTGCGTGCTGAGAACATGGATTATTTTGAGATCGAAGTCAGCTAAATCAATTAGCCAACGTGCTTGGCGGTGGTTGAGGGTTTGCAGTTGCCGAAAGTACGTAAGGTTCTTGTGATCTGTGAAAGTTTGAATAGGGAAAGTTGAGCCATGGAGGTAGTGGCGCCATGCTTTCAAATCGCGGATCATGGCAAGGAGTTCTCTGTCGTAGATGTCATAGTTTCATTTAGTGGGAGAGAACGACTGGGAAATATAGGAACAAGGATGCCATTCTCTGTTGGCGTTGGTCTGGAGGAGGATTCCTCCAGAGGCATACTTTGAGGCGTCGGTGGCGATGGCGAAAGGGGCGGAGAGGTTCAGCATTTGTAATACCGGTCTTTTGAGGAAGAGCACCTTGAGGGTATCGAAGGCGTGGGTGCAGGCTGATGACCAGGTCCACGAACTAAGCTTTTTGGTAAGATCTATAAGGGGACGGGCGATATTAGAATAATCAGGAATGAAATGCCGGTAGAAGTTACCAAAGCCAAGAAAAGACTGGACGTCTTTGACAGTGGAGGGTATTGGCCAGGAGGCGATTCCATCGAGCTTGACAGGATCCATGGCCAGTTGTCCAGGCTTGACGATTATTCCGAGGTATTCCACTTTCGTGGTGGCAAACTTGCATTTTTCGAGCTTTAGGTGCAGATTGAGCTTGGTCATGCGTTGGAGAATGTGCTTAGTTTGTTCTGTGTGTGTGGTGTCATCAGGGGAGGCGATGAGGAGGTCATCCATGTAAATAACAAGCCATCCTTTGGCAATCATGTCACGGAAGGAGTCATTCATAAATCTCTGAAACATGGTGGGTGAGTTACAGAGACCAAAGAACATTACGGTGGGTTCAAAAAGCCCCTTATGGGTGATAAAGGCGGCCTTTCACTGGTGTCCATCTTTGATACAGACATTGTTGTATCCCCATCAGACGTTGAATTTAGTGAAAACATTGGCATCGCATAGTTTGTCAACGAGATCAGATACGAGGGGTAAGGGATATGTGTCATGAACAGTATGCTCATTGACGTATCGGTAGTCTTGGCAGGGATGGAGGCTGCCATTCTTCTTTTTGACGAAGAAGAATGGTGATGCTTGAGGGGATTTTGAGGGGCGGATCTTGCCACAATCTAGATTTTTCTGTAAAAAGGATTCAGTGGCAGTGCGTTCCTCAGGTGAGAGGGGATAGAGCTTCCCAATCTTCAGGGTGAATGAATCTTTGAGGTTAATCTCGTGGTTGTAAGGCCGCAAGGGAGGCACATGGTCGGTGGCTTCCTTGGAAAAGACGGAAGCAAACTCCGAGTATTCTGCTAGGAGAACTGGTTTAGGTTTCTCCTTCTCAGCAGCCATAGCAAGTTCAGTAGCCTGAGTAAGGCGTCCGATGACCAGGGATCCTTTCGGGATATATCAAGATCCGCTTTTGATGATGTGGAACATGATCTGGATGTCATTGTCATGTTGGCAATGGGCAAAGGAATCTCTTCATTCGTTATACTCGAACAAATGAGAGTGGGTGACAGAGTCGACGTGGATATGTTAAGGAGCGTGGGGTGGAGGTTTTCAGAATTTGAACGAGTGATGGTCGTAGTCCGTCGAGTGCAAGGCATAGAGTTCTTTCAACTGATCCAAACTTTTGAAGATGGAGAGGGTTCATTTGGCCCAGTTGATGACAGGGTTGACTTCTTTCAGCCAAGGGAGTCCGAGGAGGACATTGTCACGTTCGAGAGACATGACCATGAGGGTGACTTGTTGTGCTATTCCTTCAATATTGAGGAACAGCAAGCAGGAGTATCAGATAGTGTCTTTCTTGTTAAGGGAGTTGTCAGCGTTCCGGGTGTAGATTGGATGGTTGAGCTTCGTGAAGGAAAGCTTGTGTTTGCAAGCAAAGTTCCAGTCGATACAGGAGATGTTGGCTCCACTATCAATGAGGGCATGGGTGTCGATGGCTTTCAATGTGTGCGAGGGTACAATTACTTGAATGGGGATCTGCATTGCCTTGGTAGTGGATGTTACAAATACAGGTGCACACATAGGAGAAAAAGGGGAGACTTGCATCGAAGAAGTTTCCCTATTTAAAAATCCATCTTTTTGAACCTCACCCTCCTGACTGCTGGGACATCTTCATCGTCATCATCTATCTCTTGAAGATGTGGAAGATCTTCATCGTCATCCTGACCAATCACCTTTATGACCGGTTTGGCAGCTGTAAAAGTGGGGCAGGCAGGGGAGGAGTGGCCGGGTTTATGGCAGCGGAAACAAAGTTTCTTGTCAATGCAACACTTCCTTTCTTCTGGGGTCATCTTCGGGACACAAATGACGTCAACGTCCATGACATCAGAGTCTCTAGTGGGGGTCTGAGAGGAGGAGGAGAAGTTCTGGTGGGGTTGGTACGAAGGTCAGATGTATCGGCGCGATAACTCAGCAGCACGATTCCATTGGATTTGGAAGTGGACAGCTTTTTTGTACCAGGTGTCGATAGTGGAAGGAACCTTCTCCATAGACATGATTTTCCTCATAAGGGCTGGGGGAAGTCCGGAAGCAAAGTAGAAGATCAGGACATTATCATCCTGGACTTGTGACATAGTGACTTTGTTTTTGAACTCAGCGATATATAAGTTAAGCGAGAGGTTGTAAATGCTGTTTTTTCCGATAAAAACACATTTGGTGGTAAGCCAGGTGATAGCATTGTTGACTATGTCGTGGTGTTCGAACATGGTCTTGAAGGCTTTAACGAAGTTTTCCCAAGTGCTGATGGTTGCAATGCCTGCGTTGATAGTAGACATGTGATAGGTGGAAGCCCAAGTGAGGGTAGGTCCCTTAGTCATAAAAGACAGGGCAAAGGTGACCTTCTTAGGGTTGGAGTTATACGTGGTGTTGTTCACCGTGATGTAAAACAAGACAGTGTTCAACCAAGGTATGGCTTTGTCATAGGAGCCATCAAAGATCTTGGAGGCACTGAGGCGGAGCTTAGTGGGACAAGAGGACATTACCGGCAAGGACAGAGGTAGGAATGGAAGAGGGGGAGGACAAATAGGAATACTAGTAAAAAGGCTATTGGTAGAAGAAACAGCACGAGATGGACCGGGAGCAGGTGGACGAGAGGATTGGGTAGGAGTTGGAGAGGATGGGGCGATAGCGGGTTTGGAAGGAATGGTGAGGCGGCGGGAGAGGTTATAGGCTAGGTTGCAGTCTTGTTGTTCAGCTTCTTGGGGATGGAGAGTGTTCTTGATGTAAGTCTTGAGCTCGTCCAGTTCCTGGTCTGCTAAATGGGTAGATTCGTCCAATTCCTCAGAGGAAGAAGGTTCAGCGGGTGTGGGATGGTAAAGTCTCCAAGTGGGGTGGTTACGCTGGGGGTGAATGATGGAGGCTTACGCTGTGGTAGCCTCGACTAGAGAGTTTAGACCTTTTGTTACGACTATCTGGGATAGGAGTAATCACAAGGAGCCTTCGATGACAAGGAGTCGGGTTGGGAGCCAACGACACAGTACTTCCGACATGGGGATTCCTCCAGCGGTGATAATCGAGGGGATTCCTCAAGGGTGTCAACAAGTGGAGACTGAGTCGACCAAGGAGTTGCTTGGGGAGCAACGACACAGTACTTCCATTGTGGGGATTCCTCCAATGGTGGTGGTCAAGGGGATTCCTTGAAGGTATCGGCGAGTCGATGGACAAGCCGATCAAAGAAGTGATCTAGGGGTTTCCTAATCGCAGGGCAAGCAAAATGAAAGAAGCAAGTAGATTGCTAGGCAACGAGATACAAGGTAGCTCAAAGGAGGTCTAAACTAAGGATCATAGTTGTAACCAGAGCAATCAGAAGGAAGCCTGAAAAGGAAAAACGTGTAAATGAAAAACAGAATACACAGCCATCGCATCACGGGAGAATCGCTAGTTTAGATAAGGTAAGAGGAAGTGTCACAGGTATGGAGGCAGTCGAAAAAGCGTGAGGCGGGGAAAAGGAATGAAAGCGAAATGTCCGAAAACTGAGATAAGGGAACAAGGAATACAAGGACACGACCTCTAGCTAACAGAGGCTGTGGACAAGTTGGCAGAGACCGTTAGCTGGCTAGTCACCAACTGGAGTTGCAGTTAGTTTAAGGACATGAGTGCGGTGTCTTCTTTGTAGGCAAATGCAATGGAACTAAAACAAAGTTCCTCAGACTTATGCCTTACCTACCCATGGATGTTACACTATAAGCTAGGGATAAATATCTTCTAGATGAATTCAGTATCTAGATCTACTAGAGGAATTCAGTGATAAACTTAGTGTGGATAGTACGTGGTTTGTTCACCAATCCTCTATAAATATATACAGACTGGAGTAATTGAAATGGGTTCGACTGATGGTCTGGTTAGTATTATGATCTCCTAGTGGTCATGCACTAGTATTGGGGCTAGACAACAATAGGTTGCTAGACTACAGTGTTGTTGCACTTGTTTGTGCAAGAAATATGTTGGCTGAACTTTAGTAAAGTTACCAAGAGTTAGTTTCCTGGTACCTGTTGGTATTAATAAACCAAGGGGCTGCAAGGATATAAAGATGTTAGCAGTGATCTGTAGACATGCTAAGATATAGAGGTGTAGATATATTCCAGGCTTTGCTGGAATTCAGACTAGGCTTCACTTAGTTCACTCAGAAAGGTTTTATTAACTCAATCTTTATTGT